>LJZU01000102.1:0-218937 GCA_001513805.1 Davidsoniella virescens
CTTCCTCGCCCTTATAGTTTGGGCTTATGTGTTCCGGTGTCGCCTTGGTGGCCGCCCGGACACACTCCGAAATCATATCTGTCGTGATGGCTATATTGCCTTCGCTTCCCAGGCTGATTTCCTTAACCATAGGCCCCACTAGATAAGCGTCGCAAGCAGAGGCTTTCTCTAGTGTTGTGTCTGGGCCAAACTACGCCTTGATGGTCTTGGACTGGTCTAGGAGGATGGCTTGGTCTGCTCTTCCCGGCTGGGGGGGGTCAGGGCGAAACCCGTCTTGATTCGGGTGGCACATTGAAGAGCTTCCTTGATGTTGTCACTCAGCTGACGTAGCTGGTCTGTGACAATAAAACTGTCCGCTTCCTTCTTCTTGGACTTTTCAGTCAGATGGACAAAAATTTGGTGGTCCTGTCAGGCCTCTGGCGTGTTGGGGGCTCTTTTCGGGCCTGTTGTCTGAGTTTTCATGGGGTATCTTCTTCTTCTGTCTCCTTTTGCGCGATACAGTTTCCCATTGACCCCTCCCAGATGGCGAATTGGTGTTGTCCTCGCCTTGCCTGGCGGCTTAGGGTGTTCTGTCACTCTGACTGACAGCCTTGGGTGGTTTAGTGGCTTGGTTAGCGGCCTTTTTGGTAGGGACGCTAGTCTCGGTAGTGACTGTTTCAACCTTGGCAGCATTTCTTGTGATGCCTGCGTACGTCACTTTAGATGGCTTTGGCGTTGGCCTGGCACACCTCCCCATCCTACTTTGGTTGGGGAGGTAAGCCAGGCTTTACTAGTAGCTCACCCTCACCCATAAGAAAGCGTTAGAGCACGAACTTTCAATCTTCAAGTTTTTTTGTTTTTTTCATTAATCTTATGGAGCTATAGAGCTATGAAGATGTAAAGGAAACAAAACAATATAACAAATAAAGCAAGTAAAACAACAGATAATAACAAATAACAGAAAAACCATCAAAGAAAATGAACAAAACATAAAACCACAAAGAAAAACAAAAAGAAAACACCACAACTCTTCACCAAGAAGTGCGATTGGCTAACCCTCACCGGTAACCCTATCGTTGGTCACTTCCTCCTCCTCCACCTGACTCCTCTCCTCAACTCGTCCCCAGTCTCTTCCACCTATGCCTGTTTTCTTGAGAAATACTAGCAAGGCTTTTTTTCATTCAATTTTTTATTTTTTATTTTTTATTTTTTTTATTAAGGTGGAAATGGAGCTCTAATAGCTATGTAGCACCTCGGTATCCTAAGATACACAGCCCGGCTTGCTGGTGCTTCGCCTTACTGAATAAATCCTCTACCTTGATCTCACCATCACACGCCTCTTTCAATTCTTGTCTTTGCTCAAGCCACATATCACAGTCCAGCACCAAGTGCCGAACAGTTTCAATGTCCAGCTGACAATGTNNAATCGGTTTCAGATCACTCACTCCTGTCTTCCCAAGAGACCGATAGTGATTCCCAAGTTTGTCGATATCACGGTGAACAAGTGTGTCCCAGAGGGTGATGATGTTTTCTTTAATCTTTTTCTTGATGTACCCAGTTGTTGCGATAGAGGTGCATACTCTTTTTTCAAGAGCCTCCTTAGCAAGCTTATCCACTATCTCATTTCCTTCTATTCCGACATGACCAGGACACCAGTGTATTTCTATACAAGTGTCGAGGTCCTGAAGGTTTAGTTTCTCTATGAGGTTCGTGAATATACCAGGTTTCCTAACCCTTTGGATGGCAGCTTGGCTATCAACAAAGAGTAGGACTCTTTTCCAGTTTATAAGTGAGGAAAGATCTTCCTTGGGGTTGAGCTCATTGACCTTCTGTGTCCAGAGGTGCAGTGCTAGAGTAGCGGCATTAATCATGAGATTGTGTCGCCTCTCATGTTCTTTCTTGCTAGCCTTAATGGCTGCAAGAAAATGAGTTACCCCAAGGGGGGTCGTTAGATCCCATTCTGCTCCTCAGTGAGTGCGCCAGGCGCCCGCGATGGAGTGAATGGTATGGGGACAAAGCTCTCACCCTTCTCAAATTGATAATAAATGATCCGAAAATGATGGGCGACGATGGAAAAATGACAAAGTAGCCACCAGGTATGTGTCGATGAAGAAGGTTGGCTCGTATAACACACATACGGATTCTCGAGACCATCAGTTGTCTTAGGCTCGCGCTATACTTTTTGCCGCTGTTCAGTGTAAGTTATATTTTTTCTTTGGCCAAAGTAAAATAGGGCGGAGAACCCGACCTAAGTACATACATGGCAATTGCAGTTCCTGTCTTTCCATCAGATTTGATGGAAAGACCGTCTTTGAGACACTAGTGTTAATTTTCAAGAATAGACTCAACCACGTTGATACGGTCTCCTGAATATCGCACTTGCGATACATTGTTTTGGATTACAGATCTTCAAAATAAGGCTACTCCTTATATAGACTAGCCACAAATGATCTAGGAACTATCTGCAGTTACTATCTAGCTATGTCTCTTCATATAGTACGTACACCAGTCATAATGCGCAGATAACGCATGCTCTTCGTCATAAAGCACATTAACAGTACTTTTCAAGATTTGAGTTTGATAAATATGCCGGTGTCGTGACATGAGCGTCTTTTTAGTTGATGCAATACGAAGCATATGTTAATTGTAGATAGTTGATATCCAGCCCGGGAGCGGTCTGTTGGATTGGGCCTATGATAATGAAATTTAATTTACTATTTATGTCCGATTATTCCTATATATCTCAGTCTAGACTCATCACCAAAATCGTACATCTTTGCAATGTGTCTTCCATTTCTGCAGAAGACAAAAATCGGGGAATTCCGTCGTTTTCATACTATGAAAGGCAATATATTCTAGCTCATCTCTTTCTGGTTTATAAACCAGCTCAGAAACATGATAGGACGGGTCCGTATTGAATCGTTCTGTGTTTTGTTAGCTCAATCTAAGAAAGGAAGTTGGTATCTTTCCGAAGGGTACTCCGAGGTCTAAAAACCCACCAGAATCACTGGCCACGGTGGAGGTGGTAATGCCCTAAACTTCACATCAAGACTAGGCCCAGAGGTAAGATACTTTGTCTTATCAATGGTTTCTTTGACCTATCATCGTTGACTAGAGGAAGAGCTTGGCTTGACGTTGTTGGCCGATGAGGTGTATTGGGAGATGAGGTGTATTGGGAGATGAGGTGTATTGGGAGATGAGGTGTATTGGGAGATGAGGTGTATTCGGAGATGGAATGAGGAGGAATAGAGATAGTGGTTTTGGGCCCTACCAATTTTTTAATTGCAAACATATTGAAGTGGATAGTCTTTATATTTTGTTGGTTGAAAAATTTGGTAATTTCTAGAACTGGATGGGAGAAACTGCAGAAGTTCATAAGTATATTTATAATGCACTCGAATCATGGAATTTCAAAAAACCTCTGTCGTCTTTCGTTCTACATAGCACATGGGCCTGATACCAACTATAAGATGTTTCGTACAGTCGCTAAGCTCCATGCGAGAACCCGACCACCAAACTCTGGTTTGATATGATTACATATATGTCCGTTTCCTGGGTGAGATCCGCTACCATCTCTCGTTTCTGAGCTACCCACATACACGCTGTCCTACTGCATTTCCTTTTTGTTTGTATCTTAGTGTAAGTGATGAGCAGCACAAAAATATATGATACCGATTATGAAAAGAAAGGAAATTGTAGCCAGTCTTGATTTCGCCAAGGTTCAAGAAGAAAGGATATATCTTCATAGATCTATAGCTCCGTAAAATGAAATTAAGAAGAAAGAAGAAAAAAGAAAGGGACTTTCAAATTTAAATTGTAGGCCAACTATATATAATTATAAACAAATCTATGAATTGGGGTGCATATGATTATCATATATACATTCACGATATCATCTTTATACAAGCTGATATCAAACGAACTTATCTAGATGTCATGTAATCTAGTAGTTTTGTTATTTTCCAAGACTGGTTAGTATCACTACACATCACATATGCATCGTTGTCGAAGAAATCTCGGCATACATCAAGCTTGATTAATGAATTATGCAACCGATAGGCCCGTGTAGATCTAAAGAAGTCTGGCTATGACAGTCTGATGACAATCAGATATGCAATAAGACGTTGGCAATTCGTTTTTCGTCAAACGAAAGTTTGTCAACTTTGGGCATGAGAATGGCCACACGTTGGTTTTCGAGACTAGCAATTCCAATTCTCATAGTGGACATTTTTTGGATTTTCTGTATGTAGAAGAAACAACTTTCCGGCCGTCATTCCTGCAGGGCTAACATTCGGTACATACAGATATGTCAAGTACATTTCAGCCTTCGCCTTTGTCTGTGTAGCCGTATTATATATTATCATCATAGGTGGGATTCGCTTCTACAATAAAACAACTTGTTTACTTGTGACGTGGCTATTAAAGATTGGGTCTTAAGAAGCAAGAAGACTAGTATATACTTTGTTTTTCGACTTCTCTACAGCTCTAAATCTCGACAAGATGAATGGAGATGGTCAGTCATTTGGTTCTTCATACAATGCTAACACATTTTCAAAGTTGATCGAGAAGCATATCCAGTTATGCATTTTTGGATGACGATCAAACCCCAAATAATGGAATAGTAGATAAATTATGGATTTTGTGTGCATACTTTTATAGATAGGTACTATTGAGATGATGGACATCTAAATCAACTACATACCTCATATATGTATGTAATCATGTTGCGTAGCTAATGCCTATTCTGTGTATAAGGAAGGGGGGCACTACATAGGTTCCTACTTGACCTAGGCAAAAGTTTTCTCCTGGGAAAAGGCATTTTTATGACTTTTGCTATATCTTGTTACTATAGGATATATGTGATACATATGAACTTTGGCATAGTAGAATGCATTTTTACCTTGCACATGTTACAAAACTGTGCATTTTTGCACATCTCCCCAAATTGCACCACTCAAGCAAGAGCCACTAGTCTTCCCTCAGGATTCGCCATCTTCCAGATACGGGGCTTGATGAATGCTATGCCTAAGCGACTGTACACACCTGGGCGCATAGAATGGCTTAGATTACTTCCAGTGGGCTTTTCATGATAGTCCCTAACCATTAGCACTGTGTTGTTCCGGTTGTCCTTTCTCTTTGATGTACCCAGAAGTATGAACTGGAAGCTGAGGAATCTCGAGGCCGAGTTAGCAGTATCAGTAGAAAGGGATCCTTTCGAGTCCCCTAAGCCATCAGTTATTGCTTCGTATATTGGATCGCCGGGATGATTTGGGTCACACACATCCGTGATGCCAGCGTCGTGGAGTTCGGAGTCCTTCTGTACTCCTACCTTTGATGTACAAAAGATAGAAAGAGATGTGCTATCTACAGGTTCATCTTTTGTCTTCTGGACGATCTGTGGGAGACGAACTTCTAGCGTAGCAACTTCTGCCCAAAAGAATAGAATTTCCATCTCTGGAATCTCTCGCAGAATTTTGTATAATTCTGGAAGCTCCCTTTTGATATCCTGTGTAGCAACAGGACGATCACGCCGTTGGATTGCCTCAACTCTATATATATGCTTCACATATCTGGAATACTTCTCCTCCATCATGGCCTTATTATCGTTGCTTTGCTGACTGGGGTTTGTGGTAGCACAATCCGTTGATGAAGCACTGGCGGGTCTGTCCTCAAACGTTATGGAACTAGGAATCATACTCGATTCCAAGTCCACGCTATTCTTCTTGATGCACACCATGCGAATATCGCCATAGCCTGACCCTTCTTCGTAATCACACTTAGTCTGAGTAAGAGCTTGACTAGGAGGTGGGACATGAGCCCAGCACTGGATAAGCATATTAAGTCTATCATAACGTTAGATTTACATAAACAAACTTCTCGGCACTAGTATATCATCACTTACTTTCTAGTAGATGAGTTTGAGAACCGGTTTATCATCGTTCCTCTCCAGCCAAGTGGCGTCCAGGAAGGATAGTTGCCTTGCTTTCCTAGGATAGATATCCGTAATGTCGTCTTGTCTGTCCTTCGTTGCAGCCAGCTAGACCTTGATTTGACACGCTGCCAGGTCAAGGCCTGTTCAAAACAAGTGATAGGAATTCCCCATACGTAGTTCCAGTTAGCGCCTTTGGCACCTTGAGTATCGCTACCATGGTAACGGGAGTTTTCGAGAATAGACTCAATCGTGTTGATGCAGTCGCCATGATTCGTCATATCCCGCGTCAGTAGGTCAGATACGACTGTCTCGACCATAGATAGAGGGGTTCTGGTAAAGTTTAGGTAGGACGTCGATGTGAAGATGGGAAATGCTGAGCTGATATTCTTCACGGATACCTCAGACATAAAACTCTCGGAACGATAGTCGGCGGACATGTTGCATTGCCAGTAGGCACCTGTATCCGTGATAGTCAAGATTCTAGGCGATAGGGCCGCCTCTTGCAGAGTCCAGCCACGAGTACTCCACAGATTATTAGCAGTGACTACCCATGTTTCCCTCGATGGAATACGGACACCAGCAATGACGTGCAGAGGAGGCACTATTTCGTTGTTCGATGGATCAACAGTACTATCTAGGACTGGGAAGTGTGGCTGCTGGATCTCTCGAGAGATAGATACCCCCGGGAGGCCATAAGTTATGTCTTTCTCGGTAGACAGGATTATCGTGAACTCGGCATTTGCGTAGACATCTCCCATGCTGGATAGATGACCTTGAAGAATATTCGCGTCTCCTTGATCTATACAATACGAATCAACCCACAGATAGTTGATGCCTAGCTCCTGAGCAATCTTGAGAGAATCTTCAACGCGTTTTGAATATTGAGATCCTGTACCTTGGTGACCCTTGACTTCAGGATGTCTCATCAAGCCGTTACCGTTGGGCAATGTCCACACGTAACTTAAAGCTGCGTATTTGACTCGAGACTGATCATTGAAATCATACCTCTCGAATCTTTCTATGACGTTGTTGCCACGGTGGAATGGATTGGCCTTGAGTAGTTTGAAGTTGAATAACCTATCAATTTGTAGTTAGTAAGAAGCTATTGTAATCAATATCACTCGACAAGATTCCGGGAACTTACTCTTTAGTGCGTGATTTCTGTTCATTCTGCTTGTGTCTATACGGCGTATGCTTTGCTTCGCAATGAGTCTTCCAGCCCCGTAGAAGATTGAAGTTAATGAATTCCGATGTCTTCCTGCCACGGAAGGCAATACGATCGAGATCATCTCCTTGTAGCTTGCCGAATAGGTTGGATGGACCGTAAGGGATATCTTGGTTGAAAGCACAGATATACGGGCCATTGCAGATGAACTTCCCGCTCCGGTCTCGCCAGCTTAGTTGCAGGAAACAAATTGGTCTCTTTTTCGAAGCCGGTTTCATCGCCAAATGCTTGTCGGGATACACCGACACTCTCCCATAAGTGTCAGTGATACTTGCCCAACATGACATATCATCACCGGGTAGGTTTGATGACTTGAAGTTATGCACGGCAACTTCACACAGCTTACACGATACCGCCCTTTTCTGCATATCCGTAACTAGGCCCAGAGATATGGGATCTCTCTCTGGTCTCTTTGACCCATTATCACTTTCTGGATAAACAGGATCGGACGGGTTTGTTGTCAATGAATGATGTGGAAAAGAAGAAGCGTAAAGCGTTGATAAATTTGGTGGTCTAAGAGAATGCCAATCGATTCGCTTACATATTCTGCAAAGAGTTATCATGTTTTCAAGGTAATTCTATCAATGAAAATACCAGGAACTATCCCTTAGCTTCTTAGGCACGATATTGGCAATTTTGGGGGTTAATGATGGTGTTATATATTTCAATCTACTATTTTGAAATTCCAATCTTGTTATACTTGTATTTGTATCTTCCAATTACGGCCATATCAACATCAACTATAGATATAAGCCTGACTGAAACCCCACCTCGCTTCCCTAACCATTAAAAGACCCCATAAACAATGAAATAGGAGTGTCAAATATTTATAATTATATCGGCTAAACTTTCAAGACATATGAGTATCTTTCTGAACAGTATGTAAACAATCAGTCACTTGAACACTCAAGTTTTCGTGCTAGATGATATAACTACCCCGTCTTGTCAATACATTTTTTTCCAGGTCTTGTATCAAGCCAATAAAAGCCAGATTGGCTGCTATTGTTAGTCTACCTAACGAAGGTCAAACATCCAGGGTTTTCTCTTTTGATTCATCAATCTTACGAACTATAAAGATGTAATATAACTCGCCAGGGTTTACAATGGATGCGATTTTGCAGGTAAGAGTAAGTATGTATAGCTATGTAGGGTCTCTGTTCTTCTTCCGTATGGCATATATTAAATACTCCATACATTCAAATATAACTAGTCGTATTATACTTCTTAACAACACATAATATCAGCTGCTTTCCCTCGCTTTGAGCGGTTTAGTCAATAGATGTTTAAAAGTATCTATGAATAGAATTTTAACTTTAGATCTCTGATCACATTTCACGATTTGAAAATTCAATTTTCGACAGATAGGTTAGTTGACAGGCAGTATACGTAGTTCTACAGACACGTCATTTACCAGATCGGTGGGCAATGGGGCCACTGAGGCTCGATCTCAACATAAGCAGAGCAGCATGATTTGTCTCGCCTTAGCCATCAGCATAATATGATTCGACGGATGAAAGGCTGTGTGAAGTAAACTTGAAAGAAAGAAATGAAGCTGCAATATGCTCAACTGCGATAAATGAGCCACTTCTGGTGCTGTGCCTCATGACTTCGACATGAGAAACAAAACCAAGGTACTTGATACTCTGTATTTCTCCGTTTAAGTGACGCCACACACTAATACAACACTCATTGCTGTAGTCTTAGTGCTATGTGGCTCGGAGGGGACTCTTGACTTTGGCATTATCTATGACAATGACATAGTCTCATCTATTTCGGTTGCTGTCGAACTTAAAAAGTAGGGGGGGGTTAAACCCGTGGAAAGACGACTATACGTTAGTTTTCGTATCATGTCTATGAAAGAATTATCTATCAGTTGGTATCAGTTGACGTTATACACCCAAAAAGCAATTTGGTAACTCTCAGCCAGATCTGGAAAAGAGAGCATTGAAATTATAAGATAAATAACCAAACGGAGCTTCAAATGAGCAAGCCGTTTTGAAAAGATCAATTCGTTAGTTGCCTAAGGATGCCAACTGCAAACTTATACGTCAGCAACGGAATATGGTTTCTAAACAACCCTAAAGAGAAGCTTTCCCCGAGGTCTAGTATAAGTTTTTGGTGTATTTATTGCCTTTCTTTGACTATTTTCACCCTAAGCCAACTATCAAGTTAAAACCCATATTAAAAATAAAATACAGAGCAAAAAAAATAATAAGGTATGATCCAACATGTAGCGATGTTTATCTGCATTTCAATGTAACTCTGAAAATCCTGTTTACTAGACAAGCCGAGCCCAATCTACACATTCAAGTGTCTAAACATGCCAACAAATTGGGCCTTCGACATATGAATAGAATACTTATAGACAGATGTAGAAATGCCACAGCAAAACCCATTTCACAATTAGTATGCATTTGCACATTTTCGATCACCAGAAATGTGACCAAAGATTTACACCCAATCTCATACTTTAGGTGGTCTTTGGAACGGGCCTGGCCAACTTAGCGGTTGCCACGTCTTGTCCAATTTCAGACTGGCGCATATCAAAAGGATCGGTAGATACAAAAGAGTTGCGAAGTAAAGGAGGAATCCATCAAGAGAGAGAAGGAAGAGAGCAAATGCAGATACTTAAGTACAGTCTACATTGGAGCAGTCACAGGAAATTCGAGGAGTCCATCAAAAAAAGACTGACAATCGTCCAGCAAAGCAAAGAGCTTCTACACAACATTGCATAACGAGCTAGGAGACACATACAAGCCGTTGCTGCAGCCTGACGTGGAAGCTTCTTAGAGGCGGACGACCGCTGTATATCACAGCATGACTACATTGAAGATGCAGCTAGTAAGCAGGCTCTAAGTGCTTCGGAATACGATACTACGGCATGTGGCAGCTATATTATCTCTAAATATCTAAACATCAACCTCCTTACGCCGCCTCTCTTTAAGCTTCGTGATCGAGTCGCTCTTTACGACCCTTTTCCAGCTGGTTTTAAATCTAGTGTTCACCAAATCAAATTAGGAAGAAAGGCCGGCTACTATGGAGGTTAGTCTCCGTGCTATTGATGATGCCATGCAACGCTGCATCGGCATCACAACAAGTCTCGTCTTTGCGGCAACTGCCATGCCGGCGCCCGGTTCGGGCCGCGCCGGGTCTTGCTCGCCGTCTGCAGCATCCAAAGCTATGCTTCAGGCCGTCACAAGCCATATCAACTCGCTGTCTTCAGTATTAGCCAGTCTTAGATCCAGTTTGACAGCAACAGAAACCCAGTGCCTGACCGAAGAGTGCGAGCGTGATATCACCGCCCTCGCCGAGATGACGCTCCAGCTGACCGGAGGCATTGCCTCTTCACTGAGAGAAGCAGCCGGCTTAGATGAATCATATGGGCGTCAGAGTGAGACCCAGCTAGTCAAGTGTCTAGCTATGAGCAGTGCTGCTTGGACGTGGCTCCGGCCTCGACTAGAGTGTCAGTCGCTACAAATTCAATGGCTGGTACGCAAGGGACTATACATCCTGCATGTATACAAGATTGCCACCATTCAGCTACGGTAAGTTAACAAGTTTGTTGAAGTTGTGATCGTGATAATGGGATCATCTACTCCGAGAGATCACCTTTCATCACAGTTCCCATGTAACTTACACTTATACTAACTGACTACCCATAGCCCTGGCGCAACTGCTGGACGCTTCGACGAAGAGCTCTGGCTTCGCAAGTTCTTGGCTGAGGCTCGTGCCAATAATATTCGCTTCCTCCGGCCAACCGTGTCTCGTATGCGGGAACGGATACCCGAGCGTCATATCGTGATGCGTCGATTTCTCAAAGAGATCATCCCGCCGGTCGCACTAGGAATCAAGGACACTATCATGACTCCGTCAGATACCGAAGATGAGCAACAGCCTTGGCGTGCTCCTCAGTTGGCAGGGTCTAACAGTGAGGCTAGCGATAGCGAGAGCCAATACTCCCAAGACAGCGATGTCGTCGGTCGACTTAAGCAGCAAACGGTACCTCCATTGTTGCCAGCACCGGACTCGAAGCTTGAAGGTCCAGCTTCAGTTCATAGATCTGAAAGTAATGAGGGACTTGATGTCGATCGAAATCACACGATGGATATCTTCGAGGAACAGCCAGTCGAGCAACTTTCTCTGGCTCAAGAGCTGATGCGGGCGGCACAGGCCGAGTTACTGGCAGAAAATAAGTTCAAAGAACAGCAAGCTCCGTTACCGGGGTCTTCTTCCATCGTATCTATCAGAACAGAAAGAGACCCAGTCACTTCTTCACCGGCCCACGAACAGCCACCGAGTATCACTGGGCTTCCTGGAAATCTTGTTTCCACGCCTTATATTTCCGAAAAGCCTGTCGTTTTAGCCACTCCTCAGAGCAAACCAGAAGAAAAGGCGCGGAAGAAAAGTCTGTTGATGCGCATCTTGAACAGTCTTCGGTTTCCTTGTCTCCAAAAGAAGAATAAGAGGCCCCCTCTATCTATCATTACCAAAACAGAGAATGTATCAAACTCGTCGGAGCTCAGAAGATCAACCATTTCATCGCCTGCTCCGGCTTACGTTGCAGTAGTCCCTTCATCGGGAACTACTCCTTTACAAACCACCTCAGCGCCAGTGGCTCTTATTCCTAATAGATCGCCGGCTATCTTACCCTTTACCTCCCGTATCGAACTGACTGTTCTGGATACGTCAGGCACTGGCCTCCCTTATACTATCATACTAGATGAACGTCAGTCTGCCCGCGTCATCGCAGATCTTCAAGCCAAGCCTATGCTGTCTCTTGCTGAAGCCTATACTCGCATGACAAAAGCTCAACGGCGAGTTACTCAGAACATATTCCATGATGGTGACGATCCAAACGCAGCCAGAACCTGCATTGGAGTAGAGACATCCCAGGATGGGACATCTTATTCAATTTATGTGCAGCTGCAAGACTGTGCAAAGAGGGATGTGGCGCCCACCATGTGGCTGATTGATGCCATCAACAGACGTTATAACATCCCACTAAATAAGTGCGCGTCCTACGAAGTAAGTCAAACATCCATAATGTAGGCATACTCTTTGTTAATCAAGTACTAATTGACTATTTAGGACATGCTTGGGTTCATCAAGACCGCGTTCCAAGGAACTAAGATTCAAAACGTTTCCGAGTCCATCGATAAGCGCCACTTTGATCTGGTCACACAATACGGTGCTGTAGTACATCCCCAAGCCTGGGCTGAAACTGTCCACGCTGGCACCGTCTTATGTATGAAGCTGTGGCCCGAGCCAGCAAACAGAACCTCGACCACGACTAGATCAGTACCAGCCAAGTCAGCGTCACCGAAAATATCTTCCCCGGAAGCTAAAAAGACTCTTGTCTGGCCAAAAGGTCGTAAACGGCTTACTACCAAAGAAGACACTCTTCCACTAGATGAAGAGATGGCGCTGTTGGTTATCGACTACGAACACGAGATGGCATTCGCCAAGTGTCGAGTTGGCGAGGCGCTTGCTCGACTAACCATGGCACCAGACCCAAGAAATGTTGCCATGGATGGAAACACTGACAGCGAGAGCGAGAGTGAGGGCGACTCGGATACTGAGAGTGACAGTGACTCGGAGAGTAGTGATTACTCAGGGTATGACTCGTCCTACGCCAGTGATTCTGTCTAAAAACAAAGACAAAGGAGGAACCCTCACTTAAATCAGAGTTTGACTGCTTCCCGATTAAAGTTTTTCTTTCTGAAGTTCTTTGATGCGTCTAACACTACATTATCAGTTAGTATCAGCACAGCTATATACCCCATAGATAAAACTTTAAATATCACATATTATACCACAATACGTTCTTCTTCCATACACCACTACATGATATAAGATATTCCAACGACTAGAAGCAAACGTCTTTTAGATCCTTATATGTATCTTTTACTACAACGATCTTTGTCTAGTCATTCGATATACATATTATGGGTCAGATTTGATATTGCCAATTAGTAACTTGGCTCGTTGTATCTATATATTCGAGACGATGATCGATACCTCACGCATTACCAAAGTCATTTACCTTAATTTTCTATGTACTTGAAGTAGTAGGCATGACTTGATTGAAGTCACACTTTCTAGCATGGCACAACAGACAATTCCAGATAACACCACTAATTAGTATCAAGGTGTATGTATGTGCAAGCTTCTACAAACATAAAAAAAAAAATTGTGCTAAGCACCAACTATAGGATACTCTATCAGACAATACATATGTGCCTTTTCAACTACTCTACACATCTCACAATTTGATATACGTTACTGCATATGTCACCATGATTGCTAAGTAGCTCAGTATCGCCAGTTTCGGTGAGTTGGATCCATGTCCGACACATGAGGGATTACCCAAAGACGTAGCGATTCTTGATCTAGCCTTCTTTCTTCATGATCTCAGTTCATGTTGATATCGACTTCGACAGTGTGGTTGGATAGTATGTCTCAATTAGGAAGGTTACTACATTCAAGATAAGAGGAATGCCTGCGGATGTGACGCCAAACCAAAAGATCCCATCCTACTTGTTCCCGGTCGGTCAGTTGAACGGTGAAGCCATGATAGAGCGCACGTAGAGAATAGATAGACTTTTGTGTGTAAGCGGAAAAGCAACGGCGAACATTCGTCGCAGAAACAAAAGAAACAAAAAAGGAGAAAGCACAGTACTCCCATGTTTCCAAGTTTTGGGTGTAGGAGGAGCCCTGATGAAGGGACGTTGTGATGTTCATCCGCACATCATTGCTTCGGGCAGCAACTACCAAGTGTATGAAGGCTCGAGTCATTTTGTGGTACGTTCCATACTTGCGTGTAAAGCTCTACGGTATATTTGAGTCAGTGCTCAATCGAGTAATCACCAAATCTATAGCATCGAGTCTTTTACAGCGAATTTTTCTTATGCAAATCGGCCAATGAATATTCAGTCCAAGAATTCAGCTAACAGATGCCGAGTCGCTCAATATTGGTTGTATTGATTAGTTACCAATATCATAATTCGTCAACTCATGTACTCGACGTTCTCTCTCTGCAACTACAAATGTACATAGAAGGAAAGCTGGACAAAAGGGCTCCCTTTCCAAGATATGTCCATATTTGGTGCACGCACAAGATACTTTCTTCTTCTTGTTCTCTTTTTCTTAATGGCTTAGCCGGTCTTGGCCGATTTTATTCCCTTGGAATATCCTCGTCTTTTCTCGCCAAGATGGGTAAGCGTTCCCATATTGCCTCAATAGCAATCTTAAACGTCGGCACAGGTCAGCCTTGGCTGAGAAGACGACATAAAACTGATAGAAGGTGCATGTGGGGCAAATTATATTGGGGAAAAAACCAGGTGTACCAACAAGAACGCTCCTAGTAAATATTGAAGTCAACATGTAGACGATAGCCAAAAATGTGCCTTATGTGATGTGCTAACTCGTAAGCAAATCCAACCAACAGATTACTTCCTTCATGATATTGAGAACTGTAATTCCTTGATACGAAACGCGCAGTGCGGTTTCACCGACAGCGTTGAAAGCTCGTCTATTACGTACGACAAACCGATGAGACCCTCTATATAAAGTTTTAGTTGCCACTCAACTCACTTCCCGGGAACAAGGCGACATCGATCAATGTTTAGTGAAGGACAAGCTTCAGGATACAGATATCAGATGTAATCGCGATATATACGAGAAGATTGATGGATGTTGTAATTATTGGTCAATGTTGTTTAGTGGGTTGAATATGGCTTGTAGACCTAGTTACAAGTTTAGATATAGTCCAGAATATCATGTTTACCACGATTGCAAAAAAGAGAAAAAAAAAATTGATTAAACCAGATTGGGTGTTCGTTGGCGCTTCTTTTATCGGCTTACTCACAAGCTTAAGCGGCGTCTAGAAGAATTGAGTTTCGATAGCATTGATATCACTATAAAAGAAAAGGGCACAGGCTGACAGTATGCCTCAGCACAGCGCATGGACAAGCGACTATCGCCAGACTAGCTAGTTGAATAGGCAAGTTGAAGTTCTTTTACTCTTACTGTCGCCCACGGCTTGATTGCCAGGGGGTGAATGATTTCAAGGGAAACAAAAACCCAACCTAAAGCTCTGGCCCATCATGTCTTATGGGAAACAGTTCTGTCGACGTACGTCAAGTAGTCCGTCACATGCTTAGTTTACTCAATTTCGTGGTGATGAGAAGACTACATATCTGCTTATTTTTTTCTCCGGAATCCCAAGATATTGCAATCTAATGGGACTTATGTTTCCGGCCACCGCCGTCCTTCGATTTAGCTATCATCGATGCAATCACAAAAGAAAGAAAAAGCCAAGAAAAGTCAAGCGAGTTGCCAAGTCTTGGTTAGTGCGTTCCAGGGACAATTGTTTACCTGCTAACCACAAAAGATACTAGTCTATATCTCAATAGATAGGTGATAGATTTAGGGGACCAGCTTCTATAAGGATTCAACATTGCGTCCTTGCGACAGATGAGCAAGGTCTAGAAGAACAGTAGTTGGTGCTAGGGTACGGTACATACAGATAGATAGATAGATTGATAGATAGATAGCTTAAAGCTCGGAGATCAAGCGTACAATGAATGGAGCAGTGCGCAAAGCAAGGGCCTTTCCCCAAGTTGACTTGTGTTTGAAGATGCCTGTCTGGCTCATGGAGTTTAAGCAAGGGATGGTGACTTATCGAAATAATGTTAACGAGGGCTACCAACACCAAACAACCTACAAAGTGTACAAATATCAATAAGCTAGTATAATGATACGACAGCATTGCTTATATTTAGAGCACTACACTAATACATCAAGATCAAACAATAGACTTGGAATATGGCAGAATTAGGATCGAGAGAAGACAAATCATGGAACTTTTTATTTCTTACATCTTCTATCTACCAATCTTGGATTTCAGCCTCTTTTCCATGCAAGTTGTCACTAGACAGAATCTATGCTTAGAACATCTGTGTTACTGTGCAATATATCAGTCGAATCCTGATATTAAGGCAAAGCAGAGACCAGGCCTGGCAAATCTGTCAATATGTATAGCCACCGACACTTTATATACATATTATACGTATCTACCACAAGCCCGCGTGGTAGCCGTGTCTAGTAATTACTCAGGTCTAGCAGGTCATGCGTCTCATGATAAGCAATACAATATTGATATCATTTGGGGGCAGAGGTATAAAAACAATTAAAAATTAAACCAAATTCCGCTGTCAAGTCCTGTGCAGATCATCTAGCGAGCCATGGTTCCCTCCTCCATGGCCATCTCCCCAGTGTTCGAAGTTGCTTGGCCACTAGCCACTTCGGTGAAATACAAATCGATAATGAATGATTTTACTCAAAGGATCTACCTACATATCAGTGAATGCATCACTCAAGAAGTGCTACTAGTGATTAACGCCTGTTCTTGTCCGCTGCAAAGCGATACCGTCAAAGACCCTAGCCCTTGCGCCTATTATGAAGGTGACGCCGCTCCAGGGCGCAGTCAAAGAACTCTAGCAATAGGTTTCAGACGAGATGGTGACAAGAGTAGCTACCCAACATACCATACTCTATGCCTTGACTTTACGAAATGCGTCGTTCCTCGATACTACTTTTACTATGTATGTACATATGTACATTTCGAGGTTATCGAAGCTAGCTGACATCGCACGGCCTTCCGACGGCTTCTCTGCTCCCCTCCATTTTGTCAATTGCAATCCAAAACTCAAGGCATATGCAATGAGTTTCCGGGGGGGATTTGATATCTTTTCCTTTTTTTTCAGGTCTACTAACTAGAATCCCACTAAGATTCATTTCGAACGATGCGATGGAAGCCCACTAACTTGATAATTAGCTCTCTTTTGTCTCGCATCCCACAGGATCTTTACTACAAATAGCCATACTCTCTCACACGTGAATGTCTATTTGCTCAGGCCCAGGGTCACTCTTTGGCTATGATGTGCAATCTTAATATTGGACAGCCATTATTCATCGGTTTGCGGCTGTAACGAACTTACCCAAGTACTGTTTGACCGGGTTTGGTCATGGTCGGATCGTGAACTCTTTACTCAGCACAAAAGACCTTTTGGTCAACTTTGTTCCACCTTCTATTTCTGTAACATCTCGATACCGTAGTATCACAAACTCGTTGGTCGCGATTTCTAGCCTAGACTATATGAGGCGCTAAATCAATTTCCCTACCTCTGGGATAGTACTATAAAAAGGATTAGGAAGCCAAGAAGGCACAAAGAAAAAAAGAAAAAAAAAAAAGGATAAAGCAGGAAAATAAGACAAACAGATAAAAAACCAATCAATGTAACTTTAAGCAGGGCTCTAGATGCATACATGTACGTTGGCAAGTTTTTACTTTATGAAATCTATAAGGGAGCATAGGTCAGTTCAAGAGCGGGGTGTTACTGATGCTTGGGTTTCTTTTTCTGATATCTCTTTGTTTCTAGGTGATATTGAAATTTCACGTTGAGGTAGTGGTGCAAGTAGTTGTAGCTTGATATTTGAAGCAAGTGGTTTTAGTAAGACATGCAGATATATCACATAAATTTCAATATTGGTATAAAATAAGATAGAGTGCTGACTGAGAGGAAACAAAGCTCAGCGCTAATGAAATGAGAACCTAAACAAACAATACGCCCTGCACTAGGGTTAAAAAGGGTTGCGTATACTGAGTAATCAGTTTTTCCTGAGCGTTATCTTTGATATGTACTTACTAAGTAACTAGCAAGTGAAGAAAATAAACTACGATATGCATTTGTACAAATCTATCTTTCTAGGTACAAGTCAAGTTTGCTGGTCTGGTCTCAGAGTTTCATGGAGGGGGCCGATCTTGGTCGGCAACCAGCATCCTTAAGCGTCGTCATGCCTTTCTTAGAAGGGATCCCGTTGTCGTGATTATTTACTAGGATATTGAGCATGGTGGCCCGGCTAAATCCATGTTACCATTTTTTCTTTCTTTTCCTTTTTACTTTTTTACTTGCTAAAGTATCAGGAAGAGGAAAAAAAGAAAAAGAAACGAACAAAAAGATGAGAGTATACTCTTTCTAGGTCCGCTCTTTTCGGCCAAGTCAAAAGGCCAAGATTTCTAGGGATTATAGAGACAAAAGGAAGCCCTCGGTTCCAAATCAGCACAAGACAGCTTCCAAAATGAGAATTTCAGCCGAAGATAGTACAATAGACAAGTTAGGACACATCATTTGACGTTATATTTCCGCTGTTATCGTGAACTAAGTAGGCACTGTCTCAAAATATTGTAGTAAAATCACTTTCTTGTTTCATCGAAGTTGTAAAGCTTATTGGTATAGGCTAGCTTGGCATCTAGATTGGAATAGAGATTCTATTCCCTCATGGCGATATCAATGTACAATGGCACGTTAGATATCATTTTGCTGTTGGTACGTGCATTATAAATAGCTGTATCGAGAAGGCTGGCTTGATAACGGAATTGAGGACCAGGAAGATATAGCGAACATGTTAAAATTCGGCCGTATGTATCCATGGATAACTTGGCCACTTGTTACGATAAGGTCCATATTATAGCTGCTTTTCTGTCTGTTCTTATTCTATAAGGGTCATTCTCCCCGCAAAGTGTGGTAACTATTGGAACCAAAGGTCTTCTTATATGATCAAGTTCAAGCCATGACAGTCTATCAGTTTACACGAGCCTTGGAGAAGAGAGCTTAGACAGGTCCAGAAGCATTTGTATATGCCCTGAAAAAACCAGAACTTGATCACACTATCAGCGTTCAAGTTACTAGCTTTCTTTTGGCGATATTGATTACTGAGTACGTACATGTGATCATGATGGAGGTTCATGTCGTAGGAATGGCCGATTTTCCGTATGGAACACATAGAAAAAAGAGAAATCAGGAAAAAAGAGAGATTGCTTGACAAAAGGTCCTGGAGGATGTTTGTGATTTTTTATTGGATTATTTTTCATTGCGTGTCTTTGATAGTTAAATAGATTCCGCGATAAGACTTCTACGACGTCGATGTCGATACTACGACCGATGATTACTACTACTGGAATTCCTACCATTATGGTTCATTGTTTGTGTAGTAACCCAACTAGGAAACTGGACGAGCCCGAAGCGATGTTGACTTCTTGTCGCCAAGAGGCTTAGAGTAGAAGGCAATCGTAGAGGTTTTACTGCATGCTGTGATTATGATGAGAAAGTGAGGGGAAGCACGGACTGATGACAAGTGCTTGATAGATACATAGATAGGACAATGTGACAGTTGGGTTATAGATAGGAAATATTGCGGGAACGGTTCGGGACTTCCCTCGTGTCTGTCTTTCATCAACTTTGTCTATGATACATATGTTAGTCGAGTAGATCATGATTGGCTAGAGAGAGCAACTAAATGTTCTGTAAGTGTAGCAATTGGTGATTGGCTGCACAGGTTACTTATAAGAATCTAGTTGGGAAACTTGACAAAACTGTGAATTGTATAACTTTGAGGGAGATGCCGTCATTTCCATCGTTTAAACCTGTTTTCTATTCTAGGTATGGGCACTATAACTTCAAAGTATGTTATGTAGCAGCTTTTTCTCTCTATCTTTCGACTAACAATATTAATGGCCATAGAGAATGAGACGAGAAGAAAGAGGAGTGTCTTTTCCCTCAATACGCCCATAAGAGCACCCCGGTCCAAATATTACTATTGCTCTTTTCACGCCCCTCCCCCCCCCTGAGATTATAGTAAGCAGCTTGTTTTCTCAGTGATCTCTTTAGTGTTCTTTTCTTGATTGTAGTTAGTAAAATAGGCGACTTGACTTATAAGCTTGTAGAGCTGTTTTTGTTGGTTCCTGAGTAGTAAATTTGCTATGACAAGCCAGGTCATAGATTTTATTTTATCTACCAAGGCGAAAGAGATCCAAGTGCTATAACATGAGCTTGTGCCCCGGCTTGTAGATGGTGATCGTCGTCCTTGCTTTCCCAAAAATTTTTTTAACTTTTTTTTTTTAATATTTCTTTTTTATTCTTTTATTCTCTTGAGTATCTGGCAGACCGACTATCTGCGATCGTGCGAGTTCTTTTCTTTTTCTTTTTCTTATTTCCTTGGGTGATCGAATAGATTTGTATATAGAGTCGTTACTCAAGTAGCTGCCATGGCTGACGAGAAGCATGCGACCCAATCGCCAGCGCTGTCTGATAAGACGCCAAGCGTGAGTTCCATACATAATATCACATTATATCATGTGTATATATCATGACTAACAAGTTGCTTGTATAGGCCCATGTTCACGATGCTATAGATCTTGAGATCGAGGGCAACATCCTAAACGCCACAGCAGACGATTTGCTGGAGGCCAAGGAGATCTCGGCGAACATGAGTCTGGAAGACACAGTGGGCGTAAGTAGCGGCCGAACTCTTGATATCACGTGCCCCCTTCCGTGATGTACTCTACTGTTGCTAACACTATCATCTGCGATCTCAGCTCCTCAAGCAAATCCACAAGCAGTTCGCGCGCGATCCAAACTTCCCGCTGCAGGTGGTGACCAAGATCGAGGACTTCCTCGCCAACGATGAAATCTTGGCCAACCCGGAGAAACACGAGGCTGAGATCAACGAGATGAAGATCGAGGTGGCCCTGATCACCAACAACTCGCCGTATGCCGAGGTGCGAGCCGTCGTCGACAACCATGACGACCCGTCTCTGCCGGTGTCAACTATCCGCGCCTGGATCATCGGCATCTTCTTCAGCGCGTGCATTGCCTTCATCAACGCTTTCTTCGACGTGCGTCAGCCGTCCATCTACGTCATCTCAACGGTGCCACAACTGCTTGCCTATCCCATGGGCAAAGGCATGGAGCGCTTCCTGCCGGACATCGGCTTCACTCTCTGGGGCGTACGCCACTCGCTCAACCCGGGCCCCTTCAATAAGAAGGAGCACATGCTGATCACCATCATGTCCAACGTGGCTAAGTCTGTCCCGTACACCAACTACATCGTCTGGATCCAGGTCCTGCCGTCGTATTTCAACCAGCCGTATGCGCGCTCTGCCGGCTACCAGCTGCTAATCTCTCTTTCGACCAACTTCATCGGTTACGGTATGGCCGGCCTGTGCCGCCGCTTCCTCGTGTACCCGGCATACTGCGTGTGGCCATCGTCTCTCGTGACCATTGCGCTTAACACTGCCTTCCACGACACCTCTGCCGACACTGTGGCTGTTCCCGGTCCCTTCAAGACTGTGTGGGCCATGTCGCGTTTGCGTTTCTTCTGCTTCGCCTTCTCCGCCATGTTCCTCTACTTCTTCCTCCCCAACTACCTGTTCGGCGCGCTCAGCTACTTCAGCTGGATGACCTGGATCGCGCCTAACAACGGCACTCTGCAGACCATCACCGGTGGCAATGCCGGCATGGCGCTCAACCCGTTCAGCTCGTTCGACTGGAACGTGCTGACGTACATGATCGACCCGCTGATGGCGCCCTTCTTCTCCACCTTCAACCTATTCATGGGCGCCCTGATGAGCATGTTCGTCATCCTGGCCCTGTGGTACACCAACACCTACAACACCGCCTATATCCCCATCATCAGCAACCGGCCTTTCGACCACTTCGGCAACCGCTACAACGTCACCGCTATCATCGACGACCGCGGCATCTTTGACGGCGCCAAGTACGAGGCCTACTCACCGCCTTTCCTGTCTGCCGGCAACGTTAGCACCTACATGTTCTTCTTCGCCGTCTACACGGCCACTATCACCTACGGTGTGCTCTACCACCGCCACGAGATCTCCATGGGTCTGCGCGAGGTCTGGCAGTCTATCCGCGGCCGTGCCTCGTCGCGCCCCCGCAAGGATGCCCTCGATGTCCACAACCGTCTCATGAGCGTCTATAAGGAGGTGCCTGAGTGGTGGTACGGTATCGTCGTCGTCGTCGCCATTGCTGTCGGTGCTGCTGGTATCGGAGCTTGGCCTACCAACACCTCGCCCGCCGTCGTACTCTACGGTGTCTTCCTTTGCCTGATCTTCGTCGTGCCTGTCGGTATCATCTACGCCATGACCGGTGTCGAGGTCACGCTCAACGTGCTGGCTGAGTTTATTGGTGGTGTCTGGGTCGAGGGCAACGGTATTGCCATGTGCTACTTCAAGGCTTACGGCTACATCACCTGTGCCCAGGCCCTCTCCTTCTCTGCTGACCAGAAGCTCACTCACTACCTTAAGGTCGCCCCGCGCTTCACCTTCTGGGCCCAGATGGTGCCAACCCTCGTGTCAACCTTCATCTGTGTCGGTGTGCTCCAGTACCAGGTCAACATCCACGACATCTGCACCACCGATGCCCCTTTCCGCTTCACCTGCCCCGGTGTCAACACCTTCTTCACTGCCGCCGTGCTTTGGGGTACTGTCGGTCCCAAGAAGATCTGGGGTAAAGGTGGCCAGTATGTCACTACCCTCCTGGGCTTCCCTCTTGGCATCTTCCTTGTCGTCGTCTTCTACATGCTGTCCCGTCGCTTCCCCAAGAACACCTTCCTGCGTGGTGTCCACCCCGTCGTCTTCCTCAACGGTGCCCTGTTATGGGCTCCCTACAACCTCACCTACCTGTGGCCTGCTGTTCCCGTTGCTGCCTTCTCGTGGCTGTACATCAAGAAACGCTTCCTCGGTCTGTGGTCTAAGTACAACTACGTGCTGTCTGCCGCCTTCTCTTGCGGTGTGGCCCTGTCTGGTATCTTGATCTTCTTTGCCCTGCAGCTGCCCGAGGTTGAGGTGAGCTGGTGGGGAAACAACGTCGTTGGTAGTGGTGTTGATGACGGTACTTACACTCTTAAGACCCTGGCCGATGGTGAATACTTCGGCCCTCGTCTTGGCGAATTCCACTAGTCAGACGGACAGACAGATGATAGTCTCTACAAGGTAGACAGCTCGTCATACTTTCTACCTCGTCCAGCCTTGTTTCTGCTGTTCGTTTTTCTTTTGCTCGTCAAACGGTTCTTGTTTTAAGTTTAGCTGTATTGGTTTCTTTGTTTCGTTATCTTTATGTGGTAGTGATGTTTCTGTTTTTGCACGATTTGATGATTTATTACTGTATCTATTTTTTCCCCTCTAATTTCTTGTGCAATCCGCCCTTTTACCTTCTTCTTCTTCTTATCTTTTCTTGCAGTACCAAACTTTGGATGTCTAAGCGTGTCAGATTATTTCATGTAAAATCTTTGTCTAGTATGCTCAAGTCTCAAAATGGTAACAATATCTAAGAAGGAAGTTTTGAAAAAGATATGATATCAACAAGGTCTTTCTTCCTCTATTGTTCTGCTGTTTATATAGCATTGTATTAGTTATTATACTCCTGAGAATATCAATCAAAAGAATTATAAAATCTAGACCCACCCACACCCGTATTTTGCATATTACACCATTACATGATCATTGCAGGTGATGACTATTCTAAAGAACCTCACAGCTTTGAAATATAAGTACAATACTATATATACATGATACACAGTGTCTCATATTGCCCTATTGACAACTGCAGATGAGATACATACAAACAAACACAGATAACTAACTCACCATGACATGTTATAACCTTGTTGATTTATATCATCCGCTACTTCAATCACTACTCGGTTATCTGTCTATCCTTGTGTCTAACTAAGCATAAAAGTTCACTGTCTCCTTCTTCTTTGACTGAACCTCACTGATAGCATCGACGTAGTGCTCGTGGCCAACCTTGGTCTTGCCAGTACGTAGTGCAATCATACCAGCCTCGACACACACAGCCTTCAGCATCGCACCACCAAACTCATCAGTGGAACGAGCCAACTCGCCCCAGTTGATACCGTCAGAGATAGCCATTTTGCGAGAGTGAATCTTGAGGATCTGTGCGCGCGCCTCCTCATTTGGTAGAGGGAACTCAATCTTACGATCTAGACGACCAGACCGCAGTAACGCAGGATCCAAAACGTCGATTCTGTTGGTCGCCGCCAACACCTTGATGCGATCGTCCGACGCAAATCCATCCAGCTGGTTGAGAAGCTCCAGCATAGTGCGCTGTACCTCACGATCACCACTCTTCTCGCTATCGAAACGTTTCGTACCCACGGCATCTAACTCGTCGATGAAAATGATCGATGGTGCCTTTTCCTTTGCTAACGCGAAGCAATCTCGAACAAGCTTAGCACCATCACCGATGAACATTTGCACTAGTTGAGGACCGGCAAGCTTGAGGAACGTGGCATTTGTTTGGGCGGCACAAGCTCTGGCGAGAAGCGTCTTTCCGGTACCTGGTGGACCGTACATTAAAGCACCTAAACAGATTCAAGCGAGCAGATAGTTAGTTTGATAGGATATAGACCAAAAGGAAGAAAGAGGGAAACATACCCTTGGGGGCCTTGATGCCAATCTTCGTGAAGCGTTCAGCTTCCTTCATGGGCCAGACAATTGCTTCCACTAGTTCATCAATTTGTTTAGACAGCCCACCAACATCGGCATAAGATTCCTTGGGCTTCTCGTCAACCTCCATGGCCTTGACTCTGCTGTCATATTCGGCTGGGAGTGTGTCGAGGATAAGGTAGCTGTCCTTGTTGACACCGATCAGATCGGCAGGCTTGAGTTTTTCCGGATCGACAAGACCAATGAGCGGCAGGAATATAGTTTGTCTAGTTGAGGTCTTGATGACAGCGGATTTCCCCACACGGGTTGCATCCAGATCGATATTGGCGCCCTCTTCCTGCGATTCGGCCGTAGGGTCAAGATCCAAAAGCTCGACTACGTTTCCAACTAGATAGGGTAGTTGTCTGTAGAGGTAGAGAAAATCAAACAAGTTAGCATAGTTGCACTTTCTGTAAACTAGAACATTGAAGATCGGACTATAGACATATAGCGGAATAGGCCCATCGGCAACCTCGCTTACCTGTTGTTCTGAATCTTGTCCTCGTTGTCCTTGATCTTTTCTAGCATGGCAGTTTTCTCGTGCTGTAGCCGTTGGTACTCGCTCCTCATAATGCCTGCATCATTGTCTAGAAGCCGTTTTCGCATCAGGATATCTTGGGTACTGAGGCTGAGGATCTCGTCATCTAGGATGTCCGCTTCGGGCTCTGCGTCCTTCATTTCGTCATCTTCGTCGCCGCTGCCGCTGCCATTGTCGCCGCCGGTGGGCTTCTTTTCCTTCTTTTCCTTATCGTCCTTTTCCTCGCGCTCACGGCGATCGAGGTCATCGAGCTCTTCCAAAGTAGACATGTTGCGTGTGTTGTAAAATGTGGCTGTTCAAGCGAGCTGCGATGTGGAGGCGGGGAGGGTGGAATCTGGGCTAAATAGTAACTGTAGGGCAAACCCGAGGATTATAAAAGAGTAAATAGAAATTTAGAGAGTGACCAAAGACCCTCGTAAGGAAAGAAAAAAGGTAGTAGTAATTGAGTGCAAAAGGTGGTGATGATGTCAGAAGGAGCAATCAATATTGAAAAGGCTGAGAAGCAACATTACATTTGTGTGCAAAGATATGAAGCTTCCTGAGGAACTACCTAGTTTAGCATAGGTAGGCAGAATTGCAAGGCGCCAGCGAATGGCGCGTCAATTAGCTTTGGGTGAGCTATGCACCGCTGTAACCCTAATGTCTTGCCCCACATATGCAGATATCCGTATGTGATAACTGAGTGGCCTCGGGATCATATATTTTGCTAGGGGCCCCAATGCTTTGCAAGATCATAGACTCTGCATACTACGACTGATTTGATACACAAATCAGCGACTTAGTTCGACGACCTCCTTCCTATACCAATTACAAATTCTAGAATACTATGAATTACATACATAGGATATGTCTAGGTAAATGGTTGTCAAGTCAGTCTCAAGTGAAATGGGGTTTACCGAGTTTAACTGGCGAAACACTACATCCACCGCCAACCCTTATAATGCTAGTCTGATTAGTCATACAAACGCTTGTGCAACCACAGAGCCCTGTGCCTATTGAATTTGGTGATGGCTCCATTTTGTCTAGGAATTGACATCACTAATCACGGTACAACACAAACCTAGGCCACTACACGTAGGTATAACTAAGTCATGATATATATAAAAAAACTACATCAATTCAACCTACTAATTGACTAGCTTCAGTGACAAAATGCCTCGAATAGTCCGGCAATTAGCCCAGCGCGTGAGCGTTTCCACGGCGTCAGCCAATGCGTCAACCGGCCTATCGTTCGTGCCCAGAGCTGTGTTTGCTCGAACTCTATCAACTAGCAGCACGCCCGCATATGCTGCGGTCCCGGCGTCATTTCGCATTCCCGACGATTATGCCTCTCCAACAAAACCGCCATCCGCTCGGCCGCCGGAGACTCGCAAGGCCCAGATGATTCGTACATATACCTCATTGTTACGATCGACGCCATTGATCATATTTTTCCAGCACAACAACTTGACTGCAATTGAGTGGGCCGCTGTTCGTCGTGAACTGACTGCTGCTCTGCAGGCTGTCGGCCCCATTGACATCGGTGCTCCGGATGGCGCCCTCGTCGACTTGTCTAGCTTTGTCAAACTGCAGGTTCTGCGTGGGCGCATGTTCAATGTCGCGATGCGAATTTTTGAGTTTCATGACGGTGCCACTGTTGCCGAAGATGGCCATACACATGACCTTTCCCGTTCGGCTTACGAAGCTATCAAAACTGCCGAGAAAAACGCCGATCCTAGCACTATCCATGCTGTTATGGAGCCGATATTGTCAGGCCCTGTTGCTGCACTTTGCCTGCCGGCTGTATCGCCTGCCTATCTTGCGGCTGCTCTCTCCATCCTTGCCCCGAACTCCCAGTTCCCTGCCCCCACACGGCGTGCTAGTCCGGGCTACCACGAGGCAGTCACGCAGAATGCACTTTCTAAACTCATGTTAGTTGGTGGCCGTATCGAGGGTAAAGCGTTCGATCAAGGCGGTATCCAGTGGGTTGGTGGTATCAAGGGTGGTCTGGCTGGTCTTCGTGCCCAGGTCGTACACATCTTACAATCTGCGGGTATGGGTCTTGTTAACACTCTAGAGGGCGCAGGCAAGGCACTTTATGTTGCTCTAGAAAGTCACAGACAGAACATTGAGCCTAAGGAGGAGAAGAGTGAAGAAGGTCAGAAGGAAAAGTCGGATTAATCCGGACACCATGATGAATTTTTTTTTTGAGGACACATGGCTGATCTTGTAGCTTCATGTTTCTATGTACACTACTCATTACCTTACAATTGCTATTTAAACCTGGCTAGCTTTTGCCATACACAATGTACTACTACTATATAAGCTCTATAGTTCCTGAACTGAACGAATTCATGCGTTTCTCAATGTGCATCTAAACTGTAGGAAATTAATCAAGAATTGACACATCGGTGGAATCAATCATTGCAGAATCACAGTAGAAACGGAATGGCACAAGCTCAGAATGTGATATACATATTCTTGTAGTTACATGTAGATACTGTATCTTTGGGAATCGTATATGATATATGAAGCATCCCCAGAAGCATCTTCAGATTTCAGCCATCTAATGAAAAATTTAAACAACACCTCGCTCTGATAACGCGTTTAACATGCATTCAATTCATGGATAGGCGTTTTTGTTTTCCACCGAGCCCAGTTTTGGCGCCTGTGCTGTTATCGAAATGTATCCGAAAATAGACACCAAAAAAAAGCAAGAAAATGACCGTAGTAAAGAAGTCCCCATTTAGGCCTAAACTTTACTATATATCCGGGCGATTTGTACTACTGCAAGAGGATGTCCACAGCCCAAAAATCCAACCATTTTCTTTTTGATAATTAGAACCATTTTCTCTTTATTAATCAAGTCATTATATAAACTAGACGCGATTCTCACACCTACCCAAAAAATCATATAAACATCACATACTAGCTAATTCACTTACACGCCATGTATGCCGCTATACAAAACCATGACTTTCCCACCGAATCGAATGATGTTCAAGAGGCCTCGTCTAGACCAATAGAAAATCCAGCTTCTCTAGAACCTTACGATGAACCGGCACAAAAGGAATCGGCAGAACCAACAGTAGTGCTATCCGCCCCGTGGAACTCGGGTGCTATTCAGTATGATGGATATATGTATCTTTGCATAGCATGTATATCTACAGTGGCCGGCATCTGTGTTCTATCGACTGCCGAGAAACTTCCCAGAGATGGCTACATCATGGGGATCTCACTACCAACATACCTATCGTTGTCATCGACAATAACATCCTTGGCGCTATGGGCTGCCTTGACACACGGATTCACGACCTCATGGTGGGTAGATGCTCTGAACGGAGTAAAGGTTTGTTATCTTTTCACTGTTACGGAAGATGGGGCTGCCAGACATTAAACTGAGTTTCCCGAGTAGGTCACAGATCTACACCATACGTGGTCAGCATCACAGAGTTTATATGAAGCTTTGAACAACATGACAAGAAGAAATGCATTTTGGTATAGCGCCAGTAAGTCGACATTGCTGTATTTGTAGGGCGAAATAGCCCTACAGTCTTGAGTTTAAGTCTAACTAGCTTGTAACACGTTCCTTGTGTATAGTTTATGTCATGACCTTCATCTTCACTCTCGTCCGAGGTCCTATGCTTCAGAGTGTTGTTTCCTGGCAAGAGACCGACAACCCCGTTAACGGCAATGCCACTGTCGCATCGATTACGTCTCTACCAGATGATTTCGCCGGAGTTCGCAAGAGTAACACAAGCGTGTTTACTCCTATATTCCAGCGCACTTTGAATTCAATGCGTCAAGGACGTCCGGGCGATAGCATGCACTTACAGGAAAACACATACGGAGACAATATAACTTGCAGCAACTGTACCGTATCTTTCGAGAGTATAGGGTTTGATATGAACTGTAGTGATATCACATCACTCACCGAATATGATCTGAGTCGTAATAGAGGCCAGAGCGTGCCCGTATTTCAAGTTACTATCACTGAAGAGCATGATGGTTCGGGCTCAGACATCCCTACAGCAATTGGCGTGAATATCACTGTACGAACTACACCAGGTTGCACAGGAAGTATCGATAACCAGTTTTGTTTGATCAAACCAGCGCTCGTAAACACGTCGGTCATACTCAACAGGACAGAGTTCACTATATTATCTGTGGATAAACCTAGAACTCACAAGTATGTATCGTCTATATTCACCGACGAACTAAGCAATATACTGACCCATCATTATAGTCTACATAACTGGCTTGTCAATGAAACTTCGAACTCATCCAGTAACTTCGGCGCATTCATCGAGGCAGGTGCTCAGATCTTCCACAGCAACATCACATTATACGGCATTGAAGACGAATGGGCTCTTTACGGTCAAAATTATCTATCTGGCTTATCAACAAATTTTTCTAGTGATAGCGATAGATGTGGTCCAGTATATAACAACCCTGCCGACCTCATCCGAGACTTTTACAGCGAGCTTGCAGTGCGAACCAACATGAAGGCAAGCATGACAAGCGGTGTGATCAGCAACCAGACATATGCCGAGTATATTAATTATATCCACGTCATGGAGAACCGTATCAACTCCGTCCTACTCTTGCTTTCTATGATCATGGGCGCTTTCTCTATTGCTATTGTAGCGCCATTGTCATGGCGATCACGAGTTCTCGGACGGAGATTTTCATTAAGTCCGATCGAAACGGCGATTGCTTTCCGGGGAATCAGCGATGAAGTCCTAGGCTACATTCCAGGGAATCTTGACATGGCGATGTTGAAGAGAATTCTTCCATCAAATCTATACGTCCGGTACGGTGTGGGATGCGATGGCCAACTTGGTCTCTGGAATGGTGAGACGCTTGTAAAGGAACCAGTCCATGGCGAGCACTATGACTAGATTAGGATAGTATCCAGTTCACCTTTTTGTTTAATTTGAGTCCATAATGCTCTATATCTGGCATGCTTTACTATGAGGTCCAGATAGGTAAATCGTATGACACTACGCTCAAAGAAAAACTGAATAGTAGGTAGACGTTAAAAAACCTAAGAGGTGATAGCATGTTGACTCTAATTCTTAGATGGCAACTCGCCCGTATACTCCCCGATGTGAATGAGTATCGTGAAGTAAAATCCGCAGACCAACGATGAAACTCTGGGAGAAGGAGAGAAGGAGAATGCTTCAAGATCATGTCATTTCTCACATAGGCAATTGTCCTAGGACGTTCCGCCCACTTTGTACACGGTGCTCATGTCCGATAAGATAAAGGATTTGTCGCCCTGAGATAATTCCGAGATGGTGTCAGGTTTCCCAGGACGGAGATGTTCGGGGTCTTGTTGTCGACATCCGATATTATTCTTATCTTTTATATCAGAGACAGCCTCACAATCGCCGGCTTGATTAGGGGGCTAGAGAGTTTCCGATCAGTACCCAGTCAAGCTACTGCATTTTATGAGGTTCTGTGAAGTGCTCCTTGGAGGAAAGGAGAGATGGGGGATATTTAAGCCGAAGATAGCTTAAGCCACGAACCCAATAGCTTGTGGATCGGATATGGGTAGCGTAATCCACAGCTAAGTTTGCTGTCGAACAATCTAATGGAGTCGGATCCACGTGGCCCACATAATGACTTTTATATAATGAAGAAATCAAGTTGCTGTATTACGATGAGAGCAAGAATGGAAAAGTGGAGGTAACCCTATCTAGTGTGAAACCCTGACGCAAAGCTGATATGACTTATCGCAAACTTGATGATTTTAACAAAGAGCATTTAGTATAAACATGAGTAGAATTCATCTTCAGATTAAGTTCTGAGTACAGGACATTTAATAATACCGCGAATGCTATAATCAAGCATCTGGGCATCATAAAGACTACTCCAGGCCGGAAAACCGGCTCTCAACCCCGCCCTGTACACACTCAAATCGGCCGTGACCCCTGTTGTTGATTAGTAGATTATACAGCTGTAGTTGTACCAACGATCAAGTCGCAAGCGCAAGCGCCGTCGCAAACCAGCAACTAGCAAGCTTACTCTTGAGCTTCTCCAACGACCACAACATTTTGCGACAGTTGTTCCTTTTACAACCACGACACAAACCAAAGCAGCCAAAACAAAACCCAAACTCACACCATGGACTTTGCGCCATACCAATCGTCGCCGCCCGAAACGATGCGCTCGCCCGGCTCGACACCGCGAACTTCTCTCGATCATACTCCACGACGCGCCTCCTTCTCTCCTAGCCCTCTGTCAAACCCATTTGCTAATCCGTTCGCCGCCCCACCATCTACCACATACCCGCCTCCGCTACAACATCCGCAGCCACAGCGTTCGTTTCTGCCCACTTCATTGCCGGGCGCTGCGTTTCCATTCCCCTCTGACGATCCCCGTGCTGCACTGGCCGAGTTCGAGACAAGTCTTGGCTTGCGCCTGGATTGGGAGGCTGTTTTGGCGTATGCCGCTTTCCCCCCCGCTGGATCCCTGGTCTTGCTCGGCCTGGAACATAAGAGCGATTACGTTCGTTTCCATGCCTGGCAGGCCACTCTGCTTTTCGGCGCGCTGTTCGTAATACACTGGCTTGTGACCTGGAATGGAATTTTGGGTTGGGCTGTCATGTTAGCCCAGTTGGGCGCCATGGTGGGGCTGGCCGTGCGGGCTTGGAGAGACGCGGATTCCCTAGACCGGTAAGTCTACTCTACTATAGTGAGCCACAATAATTATGATATGCCGTAGTCCTTGTTGCATATCACATCTATCCTTTACAATTTTAAACGAACCTATACTAACTGACTGATTTGTGCCGCTCAGCTACGAGGTTCCCTTTGTAGGCCCATTAGCTAGCAGGATTCTCGATGATGAGTGAATCATGCCTGTGCTATATCAACTAGTGTTTGTCCCTGCTTCGCATGAAAGTAACGGCACCCTTTTGCTTTTGTTCATTTTGTCTTTCCCGTAGTTGAACTTGCTTTTTATATTCCCCGGCGTACACGCCTTGTTTAGTGTGCTTTCAACCTTGTATGGCTTCAATAGTCCTAACAATGATATATCGCAACCTTCCCTTTTCCTTCATCTTTTGTGTTTTCTTGTCTTCACTGAACAAAGCGTGTTGATGTATGTATCTTATATCTACTACAAATATGTATGATTTTTTCTCCTTTCAAAGAGCATCATATGGTCCTCAACGCTGAGCAACACCAATAACCGACCCTTGGCACTCTGGGCGTCCTTCGATATTGATTTCATGGATACCTGTAGACGACCCCACCTCGAGCCACTCCGCTAGTAAATCGTTGCTTTCCCGGGGCTTAATACTTGGTGAAGCTGTGCCGATGGTGATGTGGGCTATCCGGTTGGTGCAAACCCAAGTATCGGTTGTATCATGAATCCGGGTGACTATAGCCATTATTCTACCGTTGTAAACGATCTAAAGGAAATACCATGTTAGTTGTCATATACTGGCTGATTTAAAGTGAAGATTGCCTACACGCTCGAGAATAACTTTGCACTCTCCTAATCTGCTATCGGCGTGTTCAGTCGCCTCAACCTTGGCATCGAACAATGTCTTGTACTTGACCCAAAGTTCAGGGTGCTCTTTGGCCCCCATACGATGTAAAAGAGTGACATGGAAAGAAGGCTGTATGCGTTCATTGGCTTTTAGCTGGAGATAGGGCTCTAGTTGGGCTGGAGTAAGATCCGGCTGCGAAAATGTCTTTTCAATAACCGCCATGATCTCTGACGTTGTGAGATTGATAGACATGTACTCAAGGGCTATCTTTTTTGGCTGGCGCGGTTGTTGTTTTTGTTGTTGTTGCCGTGGCTGTTGCTGCTGATTCTTGCCTTTCTTGGGCCCACGATCAGGGATGTTGTGCTTGAAGTCCGGCTTGTAGTTGAGGGCATACTCGATAGCTGCATCAAGCTGTTCATCGGTTGGCATCTTAGGGACCACACTTGAGTAAACTTGGTGAAGCTTTCTGACAGTGACTTCGAGGTTAGCTCTACTTCCGGCTAATGGATCTAGATCTATGATAAGATCAAATCCAGTATCCGGTCCATCATCGGGATTGACGGGCTCAAAACGTGTGAGGAACCCATCCATGACACCAAGAAACTTATCGGCTTCGGAAGCGGCGTGTATGGTCTGGTGGTTGTCGCCGCGCTCAAGCACACGTGACTGTGTTAAGGAGCGGATTTCGTTCATTTTGGCATTCGAATGCGCAAAGTTCAAGGCAATCAATGTTGGAGAGTCCATCGTTAGGCGCATGTCTGTAACGAGTTGTTTCCGCTCATGACGCTGGGCATTGTTGCGGTCAGCAAACACGACTGGCTTCGACTCTAGTTCAGCCTTGAGTGCGGCAATGAACCGAGGAGGCCGCTTTGAGCCCGATATATTGTCGTTTTGGACGTGACCCCAGCCAAATAGCTGGGTCAATGCTAAACCAACAGTCGTCTTGCCGCAGCCGATAGTAGCGACAACTGTGATGACCACATCCTTCGTCACCTCGGGGAAAACTTCTATATAATCATCGGCGGAATCTCGGTTGGCGGCGTCGAGTCCTCGTATATTTTCAGCTTCTAGGAAATCATTTCGTAAAGCTATGATACCGTGATTCTGCTCGTATTGCTTGGCTAAGTTGGGGTCTTTGGACAACCGTCTCTTGGCAAAGAGCAAGTACTTCTCGGTAATTGTTTTGTGTTTTGTGATGCGGGGTTTCTTATTTGCGATGATGGCTTTTGTACACTCTCTCCACTGGCGATACATAAGATAGGGCTCCTCGAACTTGTACTTGAAGAACCAGTCACCATAGGGACCGTCTGGGGACATCTGTCTTGTACACCGAATAACAAAACCTTCGACATCTCGACCATCATGGTTACCCGACTCAGCCAAGTCATCAAGATACTTACGCACCTCATTGACATCATGCAAGATGAGGGAGTCGATTCTCTTGAAGTTCCACTGAGTAGCAAAGTCCTGGACGATATCGCTGGGGTAAGTTGCGAATTCCGGAAGATTGAGGTTGATGCCATGTAGATACAAGCCTGCCTTATCCGGGCCATATGGCAAGATGTGCTCTTCGAAGGCATCGTCACACAGTTCACAGACCGCAGTAGCATTGCGAGCACGGAGATCGCGAGCAAGGTCTTCGATTCTGATTCCGGCCGCAGCGAGCTGTTGACGAAGGTGGCGTTCACCTACCACCGAGTGGCTGGCTTCAGCATCGGCTCGAGGTCCTGTCGAATGTTTGCTGCAAACCAAAATCGTGCCGTCCTCCAAAGCAGAGATGAAGATGATGCAACCGTTTTCCTTTAATGTGAGCTCGTAGGGCCCCTTGGTTTTGGCACTGATATCCTCCCACTTCGTAGAAGGCACCTCGGCAATATTGAAGAACTTGTCGTATCCACGGACAACGATTTCCTGCCGACCAGAGCTGTTCTTGGTCGTGAACAAGCCACGCGCATATGTAGGTAGACCTGGATTCTTGTAGTCCCAATCACTCAATTTCCAAGAGAAAACTTCAGTTTTGCTAGGCGAATTCTCAACAACGAAAGCATTCTTCTTGAAACTACCACCATTCCGTTTCTCCTGTAACGCGACTGAACGACCGGCTTCCAATGCATCGATCATAAACGCTACCTTGTCTGCATCCTGTGCCACATACGGAGGTAGCGATGTGGAAGGCATTGTCGAACTGAGGGTAGACAGAAGATATGCCAATCAAGAAACTGTATTGAATTCGCTGAAAAGATCGAAAGGGTACAATGAACAAAGAGAAGAAGCAGGTTATTGTGCCCTGTAAAAGAGAAGTTTTGATATATTCACAAAAGCTTCAATGATTGGTGGAGCTGTCGGCTAGTTACTATCAATACAGTTACAACAGGTCAAATTTGTGTGTGGAGTAAATGATAAATATCAACTGCTTCTATTTATTCGTATGGAAAGAACTCCCAGTTGGTATTTAAACAAATGTGATGGTGAGAAATAGCAGGGCAAATCTTCAAAGTTAAACCGTATGAATTCCTCCATCACATAGCTGAGTTACAGTAATTTTATTTTTAAATTTTGTATATGTATTTTCACCATTTGAGTCATGACTAAGTCCCAATTTGTCTCGCCGGGCGTTACTCACAGCGAGGACTGAATTTTTTTTTTTCTATGTGAACATCAACATCACTAAACGCGGGGCTTTTGTCGTCTGGTTTGGCTTAACGTACCTGCTTACCTAGCCATGTACGGCAGGCGGTCAGGTCCGATTTCAACTGTCTTTGGTGGGGTCTCCGAAAATGCTGTAGAACAGTCCCAGTTTTCTAATTTACTCGATTCTGCCGGCTCTATATCGTCATATGGGCTAGAAGTGCCTCTTTAATAAAAAGATTGATAGCATACTGTGAATAGGCTTTTGCCATAGTCAAGTACCACTTTACAACAGCAAGCCGTGCTTCTAACGATTTTCTTTCTTGATTCGTCTCCTATACTTCAATATCGACAGTTATAATGTCTCCGAACCCATTTCTTCTCGCTGCTGACAACCCAGCAGAGCTTATCTCGCTTCTACGTATCACCCCATCAACTGCCAGCATCCAAGACGAGACTGGTTATTCACTTCTCCATGCTGCAGCCAGCTACAACCACTTAGATCTCCTCCGTTCTTTAGTCACCGAGTTCAACGTCGATGTGAACTTGCGTGACGGAGATGGCGAGAGCGCCCTGTTTGTCGCTGAAACAGTGGAAGTAGCGAAAATCTTGATCGAGGAACTACAAGCAAGTCTGTTCATCCGGAACAATGAGAACCAAACTGCCGCAGAAAAGATCACACTGGAGGATGACTATCCGGAAGTTGCTAAGTATCTAGTAGCGTTCGCTAGTAGCACTGGAGATCAAAGCCCAGAAACAGCTTTGCGCCGCGAGGGCTTATTGGCTGATCAAGTTTCGGTGCCTAACATCCCAGATGGCCTCAAGGTCACCATGGGAACTATGAACGAAGAGGAGATGGAAGAGGCAGACCCTATCATCAAACAGATCATCGACGAGCTCTCTAAACGGCCAGACTTCGACACCCCGGAAGTTCAGGCCGAAGTTCGCGACCTCATTAGACGTATCTTGTCAGGCGAGACTATCTCAGATATCCATGCTACCACTTTTGGCAGTTCCTCGAAAACTTGAACATAATATAATAAAAAGTGATTTTCAATCCTTGTCAATCACAAAGTATCCATAAGTGCTTTCTATTGTGTTACTTTTACTATAACATGGTTTCCCTAGATTTCATTCTCGCACATCCCATAGTAGATATTCTACAGGCGACTCTTCAAATGACATCATCGTCACTTCTGAAGCTGGAAGCTCCGGTCCGACTTCCAAAGTCGTCGCCGAGGCAATGAACCAAGCACCACCATTCTGAGATTTTTCCAAACTATCTACGACCGCATTTGCAGCAAGCTCAGATGAGAGGAAACCACGCCAGCTAAGCTTGACTAATGATATGGGTGACGATGGTTTCGGCACCGAGTATTTAGACAAGAAAGTGTCGATGGAATCTCCAGGTAGCATACGAGGGCTAGACATCCGGATTAAAGATATCCATTCATAGACATCAGCGGCTACAAGTTCGAGATGTTTTCGATTGTCAACAGCAATAGACCTTTTAAACTCGGCAAAGTCAGGCGCATTGACAGTTACATGTTCTTTGGAGCTGCTTGTTGGAACGACACATGGATTAAAAGGCAATATGTATGTTGGAGGTGATGAAGCTTTTTCAGAAATGCGTTAGTGGGTATGGTGAAAAAAACGGATGTATGAGTCTTGATCTTACCAGAATTGGAGTCTACCGTCAGGTCATGGAAAAGCCAACTCCTGGGCTCCGAAAAGACGTTTTTGCATGCAAAAAGAAGCCTTTCAAACCCGCCTTTCCCAAGCCTCATTGCAGGTTGTGTTAGGTCAAGTTTCACCACTATTTCAGATGTTAGATAAAGGCTCTATGTGAAACTAGTTACAAGACAGATAAAACAACTCACCCCAGCGGCTCTTGTGAGCTCTATTTTCTTTACTTCTGATAGGGGTTCCAGGCAAGCCTGTTCTTTCATATATTTCTTTATCGAGATATATCGTAAGGAGGCCTGATTTAAAATGTTAGACTAGTACCATGACGTGTGCAATTTGGCGCTGAACAAACCATTGATGACACTGAATATAGTGTTCGTAATATTGTCGGCTTTACTGGCCAACATCACATTACCTCCTATATGATATTGAGTTAGAATTCTATATTATAAGTAGTCAGAGTAATATAAATCTCGGGGCTATTACATACCCTCCTTGAAGCAGCAACGAAAGATGTCTCCTTCAAGCATGTCCCCAAGAGACATTGTCAATCTATACGAAGGCTTTTGGTCAAATGCCTGTGCTACTTTATCATAGATAGCTTCACAAAGGACCTCAGGAACTATGAGATCAACTTGGTAGACTAGATTCAGTTGGCGGAAGGACTGAAGAGGCTTCTTTTTGAGTGGTGGCTGAGATGGATCGAAATGGCCTAGCTGACCATGAGTTATAAAACATTTTTGCGTCTGATAAACAGAAGGCTTGGGAAAAGAAATCATTTTCGTGAATTTTGATATGGCTATATCATAGAATGAAGTACATGTGTGTAAGTTTTATATGCATTTTCAGCTTACATTATACATCGATTTTAGGACGGCTTGCAGAATCCCACCAAGTGCGGCTATTAACTGGGTAAACAGACGAAACTCGTTACGTAACCCTAAAGTTCGCTGAAGTGTTGGAGGGACTATGTATAATGTACACCATGGGGTGCGTATACAGTCTACAAATTCTACAGAATTTTACTGAATGGTTCATGTTGAAGGCGGCTAAAGCAGAACATTTTTTTATGTAAACTGTACCTATTAATGTTACTTATCTGCTTCTATTGTACAAGGTTGAGTATCCCCTCTACATCAGATCTTGCATCATAAGATACCTTGTTGTAGCACACAAACTACCACTACTATCAGCACGAACTCTTTAACACTTGCAGTCAGTATGGAGTTCCTCGTGCGTTTCTTGCAAGTTCACGAGTCGTTTAGGATTCCAGAACTCGAGTCTTTAGCTGTATTAGAAGGCGTTGATCTGACCATCAAGAGTTACCATGAAGATGTACATACAGCTTTCCCTGTACAATAACTCCTCCACATAGTGCTAACCGCTCTCACTAGAATCCGTTCTGCATCGTTACGCTACCTTCAGTCGAAGATGCGGCAAAGCTAGTCCGGCGGTCTATCTTGACGCAGGCTATATATGAATATTGGTGTAGTGCACCTACTATACCCGAGCTTCTGATTGCGGTACAAGCCCATCCCTACTCATCACTGTCGAACTATAAGACGTGTAGTTTCAAGTTCGCAATTGATGCATTTCAAGGGACACGAGACCGTCATGCTCAACGTGACATAATATCGTCATTCCTAACGGCGCTGTCCTTTGGTGGCCCAATAAGCATGTCTTCTCCCGACGAAGAATTTACGATATTGGAACAATGGCCTGAACATAGCCATGCTCGCGGTATCACCGCACCGATAAACACGCATTTTGGCCGTCTTATTGGAGGCGGTGCCCGTGATCTAGCCAAGAAGTACGATCTTAAGAAACGTAGTTGGATCAGCACTACTAGCATGGATGCTGAACTCGCTTTGATATCTGCAAACATAGCCCTGGCTGGCCCTGGCAAGTTATTCTACGATCCGTTCTGCGGGACAGGTAGTTTTCCCGTTGCCGTGGGTCACTTTGGAGCTTTGGCTTTTGGTAGTGATATTGATGGTCGTCCTCTTCGTGGCAAAAGCGCCGAGAAGTGCGTTAGAGGGAACTTTATACAGTATGGCATTCAAGGCAGCTTTGGAGATGTTTTTTCTGCAGACTTGACTAATTCACCTATACGATGCAATGGTTCTGCTGGTGTGTTTGACGGCATAGTCTGTGATATGCCTTATGGTGTCAGAGAAGGCCTCAAGGTCCTTGGTCTAAAGGATCCAGAAAAGACGCCGTGGATCTTGGAAGCCGGAAAGAAGGATGTAAAGTATGTATATCTTTGGTTACACTGTCTGGATAGAAGAAATCGTATACGCACGAACTATCACTGACCACTTTCATGATAGAGGGCCGAATTATCACCCCCCTACCAAGCCATATAGCTTTTTCACAATGCTCACCGATATATTGGTATTCGCCACCCGAACTTTGACGGCATCTGGCCGTCTATCCTTTTGGATGCCAGCCGTCGATGAAAGTCAGGTTGTATATCCCATCCCATCACATCCACAGCTACGACTACTATCAGTATGCACTCAACAGTTTAACAAATGGTCTCGTCGACTAATAACGTATGAGCGCATGCATGATAACGAAGTTCCAGAAGGAGCCGTAGAAGAATGGGAACCTCAACGAGCCAAGGCTCAAGCCGAGGAAGAGGCTAAAGGTGTCTTAGCTGACGAACTCAATCCCTTCCGGAAGAGTTACTTTAAAGGTTTTCAGTAATCCCTATCAAGCTTATTTGGTCATATTAAAAACAAAATGGGATGGAAAATAGGTTATCACAAATCATCATATCTTAGAACAACTTGCCCTTCAGTCGTAAGACAGATGTCACATAAAATCAAGGTGTTGGTGGTATTTAGATGTTGAACATCAAAAATTAAGATATTGGGGTGGTTATCCGTGTGATAATTACGTGTGCATGATGCTACATTCTGAGCAATTACATGTAGTTACTTAAGCAAATGAGATATAACGCTTATATACAAGAAATTCCCCTCGTGATATATTCGATATCGGTCATATTAGGTGGGGCATGAGAAACAAGACAAAGGATTGAAAGAAAACAGCAAATTGAGGTTAATAATGATAGGAAAGAAAAAGCAAAGACTCGACAACTAATCAGAAGTATAGTTGTGAGATGTGTTGACGCCGCAAACAAGGAAACATGACTATTTCGTAACTATATGGGTATACATATTCGTGAATTGACCTGATAGCCCTAGCCCATAGGCGTGATATAGAAGGCGGAATCGAACCCCAAGACTCATCTGAACTCAAGTGAAGAGTACCGACCAAAGTCTTTGATGTGGGTAAGGGTCAGTTGTTGAAACCTGGTGGATAACGTTAGCAATGCTGATAACCCAATAAATATGGCATACACATATGTGAAAGGAAGACTCACTTTTCACTACGCGCATGGAAGTAGATTCCGCGGATTTCACCCTTCAGCATGTTGAAGCAGATATAGTAAAATCCCTCGAAACTTGCACCTGGGATACTACGAACAGTGTGGTCGGGGACTAAGAAGTGTTCCTTCCAACGCATGAAGAGATATTCCTTTGGGAGGTTATCTACATGCGGCATATGTCCCTTGCGCATTAAACGGTGGTATTGGCGGAAGGCGTGGAACTTGCTCCAATGACTGGTATCGACAGACTCTGTAGCACCCCAAGACTCGTGGTCGGTTATGAAATCGTATTTGGGGCCGATTATTTCACCCTCAAAGAAGGTGGTGAGTTGTGGATGGTCTGGTGTAAGACCTATAGACAAGGGGTGTAAGCACACTTGTTAGTTGCATATACAAAAAACCAAAAACTGTCCTATCAAATCAGATGCATGGTGGGTGGCTTGTTTAGACGTACCTTGAATTTTAAGATAGCCACAAAGATACGACTCAGCCATGTCGACGTATTTGATATCAACATGTACGTCATAGACTTGACGTTCGGCTTGTTGTGTACCCTTGTATTGGCTTCCGGGCCGTAGAAATGAAGACGGTATGCTGGGTTGTGTCTATAATTTAAGCCAGTTAATTGTAGTTCCCTGATTTGTGGTCTCTTGGTTTACGATTACGATCACTTCTTTTGAGTCACTGATGTCATGTCAAGGTTGTCATTGTCTCAGAACTTACTCTTAGACCAGGAAAGTCAAAGCCCATGTCATATGCTGAAAACCCCGGCTCAAGGTCCATATTTTCATGTGTCATTCCGTCTTCGACATCGAGATCGTCTTCGTTTTGTTGCTGCTCCGCATCGTGGCTTATGCCCTGAGAGAATTCACCAGAAAGGCGCACTGTACGCCCACTAGACAGAGCGCCGTTACTTGAACTGGAGGTATCGATGTCCATCACATCGGAGCCAGGGGTGGAAGCTAGACTGGACGGTGAGACAGCAGCATTTCCTGGTGATATGGCGGTAGTGATAGCGTGTGGAAGCTGGACACGAGGTATCTGCGGTGCTAATAACGGTGGGCCAGTCCGCGATGGCGCGAAAGTAAGAGCAAAGGGAACTGCTGTTGAGGTGGGTGTCGTAGACTCTGTAGTAGTACCAACGTGGTTGCTGGAGAGGGCAGAGGTAGTGCCGCTAGCGTTACTGCTCCCGCTGGCACCACTGACATCACCTGGGACGGGGTTTAGGCTGTCATCAGGGCAACTCCAGGACCGCGGAGGCTCAGAAGAAGGCGTAGGCGGGGAATTGTTGGTTGGCATATTGACAGAGGTGAACGGCAGCGCTGAGATGGACAGTTGAGTGCTTGTCAAGTACTTGTTGAGAGCACAAATATCGTATATATATTATCGTTTCTGTGCTTTTTTTGGCAGCTGTTGAGCCTGTGTAGTGCTGGCGCTTTTATTGCAAGAAGCCTTATCGCGGGCTTTCGATATCTATGTTCTGGGCGGCGCGATGTCTGTCGAGATTTGTAGCAGTTGGTGGGATAGCCAGCAATGGCAGAGCCTATTCTATTGGCGTTCAATATAAGCGTATATGATGACGGAAGATAGCAAAACCGAGCGTGTTGATGTGCTGGTAGGGTCCAAGGATCGAGACTATTTCGAGATATGTTTTATTGCTGGGTAAGTCTCAAGATTAGCGTCCTAACAACTTTTATCGATCGAAATGAAGATATGCTATAGTAGTTAACTGCGGTTATGATCATTGACGGCGGTGAAAGTTGTGTGATGTTGGTGGTTTGTTTAGGAGTCAGATTCTTTGGAAGAGGACAAAAAAAATAAAAATAAAAAATGAAAAGACGGTTGTCAAAGTATCAATCAAAAGGAGAGATAGAAAGAAGTCCGAATGCGGGAGAGACTGAAAATCATAGACCAGGATTTGGCGCCAAATCAGCAAAAAGCCAGCACTAGGATTCCGGAATCCAGGAGACAATCCACTGTGAGATACCACTATGGCTTCCACAATAAGCACCGCTCTACGAACAATATAGCGGTATAGATAGCGCTAATCAGAGTAGTATTGATACATACATATGTATGTATGTACATATCAAGATACACTTTCATACACTTCGTTCAGACTTTACTGTCCTCGATCACATTAGCTTGCAGCGGCACAGATAAATGCCAATGCGCAGTCTTCTTATTTTGACATTGCTCATTACTTATGATTCAATTACCATGACGCAGAGCATTCTACACAACGCTCAAACGCTCTGGTTCAGTCGAAGATGAGGCTGTCACGTTTAAAGTTACATTCAGTTTTCCAGCGCTATATTCTAGCGGATACTCATAAACATTAATGTACGTTAGCGGTGCAAGCGAAGCAGCTCCAGGAAAAACAAATATGCGACAGAAAAACTATAGAACGAAGTCGGGTTGCTCACTGAATCATGAATGCTTGAGTCACTCAAAGCCTCCAAAAAGGTCTTAGAACTACGTACTTGCATGCAGCTGGTGTCATTTTTGTAATTCTCCAGGATCTTGATCAAGCCTCAAACAAGTTGTAGAACAAGTTATAGTTGTATAGTTAGTTGTACGGCTGCATATCACATTACCGCAATTATGTATGCATGTAGATAGTTATCCAACTATTAGTAACTATTCAACTCTTGTAATTCGTGCATAGAATATAATTCAACATTTGTAGAATCGGTTTCACCAGCCACTATTCCATGTATTGTGTGCCCCCTTATGCCTTTGGATTGCATAATGACAGCCACCATTATTTTCATGCTTGAGTGTCCTTCGAACCAGCTTTATGGGACTGAGTATTTACTACAAATATAGCGTGTATATGTCTGGATTGACAGGTAAATCGGTATCAGTACTTGGATTTTCATTCTGGTCTATAACTATGTAAAGATACACGCACATATACAGTATGTTCTTGCTTTGTCCACATCGGACAGTATAAAAGTCTACTACGAAATTTCAGAGTAGTAGTCACACAAGAATCATGATATCCAGCAATCAAGTAGCTCTCTGTATACAATTATGGAATGATACTACCTTTACTCCATCAGCGTCAATAAGACAAAGACATATTGCTCAAACTCGATACTACTGTACAAAATCAATGGACTGCGTGTCACATCCTTTCTGTTCGCATCCAACTCGCTAACAGTCAGCATCTTACCCTCGGCGCCCAACACACTGGTTAGGCTTTTCCAAGAAATTTCAAATGAAAGTATAGACTACATATTAGTAACTACGATATCACATGTACTTACATATAGATATCCGTCGATATCTTATGCTGACATCTTGGAACGCATCTATGTATGTCCAAATATCAAATCGCCACAGTATTGACGTCACTTGATTTACTAACTACGTCCATACTTATTTTTGTGCCTCATACTAGGACTACCAGCTGGCAAAGCCTCAAGAGTTTTCAATTTGATTCGTGTGTTGCCTACAATACCATTCGATTCAAGATGCCGTTTCTGGAAGTGTGGTGCATACAAATATGCATCAGACAATCCAGACTGCCATATGATTTTTGAGGGATGAGATCTCTGTGTCATCCTACTTGAGTATCGCCATGTTCTAGAAGAAGAACATATCGACCAACTGATCATATAACCGGTCGTGATCAAGGTTTCATCAAGGCCTGAATAAGGTGTTCCCTGAGACCCGTCATCTTCTATGTGCTTGGCATATTAGTAAGACCTACCCACTCTAACCCGTATAGACCGTACAGCCGTCGTTCGTCATAGTTCATACACTAATTTTATCAGGTATGGTGACAGATGCACAGGTAATGATCTGGCATACCAGTGAAAGGCTGTGTATCTCATGGGCCGTACAGAAGATGATCTCATTATATGGATCACATCCAGCTTCACAGCATGTAGAATTAGGAGTCTTATATTTCACCTGATTGTAACCAACCGGACACTACCAAAACTTCAAAGTTACAAGACTATACACACTAATATTTCGATCCTCCAGAATGTCAACAACTGGCGCAAGTTCGAAATCGAGCTTCAGTGCGTCAACGAAAGCTTTCTAGTCTGGAAGCATGTCAGACAGCACAAACCTGGGGCCCCCATAGTCTAATGGAAAGAGATGCCAGAAGATCTTGAAGAAGGCGATTTCCTCCCGGAAGGCTACCATTCCGACTCTGGCGATATGTCCAACGACGAAGCAAAAGCCAGATATGAAAGGGCTACCCTGAAATGCGAAAAGGCTTTCGACAGAGTATGTGACGTCTACAATTTGAGCACGCAGATGTGGGAAAAGCAGCAGAAAGAATACGAGAGTATTCCAAAATGGGAGCAGGAAAATATATCTCATTAATTATTAGAACGCTTCAAGGCCAATACTCCGTCCTGAGAAAGAAGGCAACATTTACCACTTCCCTACCATGTGATATGGTTTTATGACGTCCAGCAAGACCGTTTAGCTCTAGATAGAGTCAACATTTTCTGGCACTAGGAGGACGATATTCCTCTTGGTTGTCGAATTCATTCAGCATCATGAGACTGGAAGCATGCACCCATAGAAGTCTCAATAGACATAATGACCGAAGAATAAGCAAGGAATAAATGATGTATATAAGAAATATAAATTGAATATAAATTGAAGTGTTTTGGCCATGAAAGTTTCAATTACGCGACTATCCATGTTACCATGTACAGACATAAATTTAGATATTGAATATTGCAATACAGTTGGAAATTCACGGAAGCAAGATAGTAACATTTCTCTATTACAAATTAAATATCATTATGTAGTGGCCCAAATTTCTGGAAAATATCGGTATCTTGTCGATATTCGGTTTTTTTTTTTACATCCGGAGATAGCATCATGTGACTCCCTAACGCCTTTCGTAATGATAACCCTAAGCTAATTGACATGTACGCCAGATTCAAACAAGAGTGACAGCTTAACTTTGATAGTTGATAGCTGAGTATGCCGGTATCTTGCTTTAGATGGGCTTGATTTTGAAATGAAGAGCCGTCAAGCTAAAGACTAGAGCCTTAAGATCTTGGACTAGATAATAGAATACACGCAGTCCTTCTGGGTCATCGGACGCGTTGACATCGATCAAAGCACCAATCTTAGCCGTCTCGAACGAAATATGGTCGTTTCCCATCCGAATTTCAAGTTCTTGACGTCCATCTTTGTTCTTCAGTGGCCATTTTTCATCGTCTTCCCTGGAAGAGTGAATAATAATTAGTAAGGCTGTGAGGGGATGCGTAAGAGTGGCTATGTCACATACTTCATGATCTCACTACTTTTGACGATTTTCTTGATCTCATCAACGATGAGAGAGCTTAAGTACACTAAAGATCTTGTTAGCTTTTCTACAAAGGTTTCCTTTCATGGTCTGAACGAGAAGTAGGATGGTAATATGGACCGTAGGCGCAAATTGTATGCGAACGAGAATGTGGCACGTACTCTCTTTGCGAATCAAGCTGTCATTGCGGTAGTTGGAATTATTTGCGTAACGTGCAACAGCACTCCGGCCGTCTCCTACGACTCGGATATCAAACTCTAGCCACAATATTAGAATTTTCTCGTTTTGTATGTATGTATTTAACATATGAAGTGTTGAGGGTATCTCTTGACGAGCGCATACCAAGGAATTCGTGTCCAAATCGTCCTGAATGTCCGGAGCTATGTATATGTATAATGTTAGTTTCCTGTGTGCTATTGTACGTTTATAGATTAGGCTATCTCAACGTGTCAAGGTATTGACATGCAATACGCTTTCACGCGAAAGATTGTGAATGGACGTCACTGACTAGTATCGAATATAGAACGGCTCGGCCGTGTTCGCAGATTGCGCGTTAGCCGCCATTTCCGGAGGGGCTTTTATTATGTGGGTAACAAGTAGTTCGTTATATGAAGAGCTCGAAGAGTCGAAGATGATGCGCGATGAGTAGTGCTGTTAATGTGGATGATTAAATAGTGGTAGCTTTTGCGACATGTGATGTTATGTGGGTTCGTGAAATAATGCACTTCATCACCGCAAAAGTTCAATTGTTGGATCTACGACTCCAGTTGCAGTTCCCCTAGGAAGCAATAACTAAGCGCTTTGTCGCAGCGAGTTTAGTGGGGTGAGAAGCAGATTAACCGAGTATGTTCCGCATTTCAAGTTGTCTTGCTTACACCGACAACTACATACCATATATCAAAGCTATGATTGACTGATCGTCTTTTCAGCATTTGGATAAACTACGAGCGGTATCAAAGTATGCCTCGATAGTTTTTTCAGCATAGTTTGTATTGCTTATGATAATTTCGCTGAATTGAAATTTATAGTCCCAAGTCTGAAATACTAGGATAGTAAGCTTAAGGGTCATTAACGTTTTCATCGCAATATTGATACGATTTTAAATTCAAAGTCTGCAAGACATGACTTAGGCACACGATCGTTGTTAAAAATCATTATTGAGCGTGACAATGATATACTTCTTATAATCCTTTCCCTCTTAGCAGAAAAAAGAGCCGACTGCTGCGTTTTTGATATTGATATAATCACGTGACTATGCGTGTCAAGTCTAGAGCCCCAAAATTTACTTCCTACGTAGTGGTACAACACGCCTTCATATAGATATCCAACTCTTCGATAACTCAACTACGTCATCATCATTAAAAATAATTGTTGTATCGATCTATACTCATATATTGGTAAACTAAACTTTAAAACCCATCCCTTAGATTATCCAACTGTGATTAACCCGAAATAGCCTGTAAACACACTCAAAATCTGTGAAGTACTATATCAAGCTGCATTAGCAAACTAAACATCATGGAAGCGCAAATACGAGAACACTTTTTTAATCATGGTAACAGGGTAAGCTCTATATCGTCTAAGTCTTCGTTAATATGCCGACAAGTTACTGACTTTGTTAAATTCTACGTCATCCATTCATGCAGAAGACTGGGGATGATCTTCAAAACTGCCACTGGTGTCAAATCCGTGCTTTTGTTTCTCACAGAATGCCCCCAATAACCATTGTGAACACACGAGATAACGCCGTTCTACCGCCTGATTTCCGGTTCATACGAGCTGTGGTATACGGCGACGGCGTATCTCCTGTAGAAGATAGTTTTCGTAGTGGCTGTACCTGTACCGGTACCCACATGTGCCAACATGAGAGCTGCAATTGTCTAGGTGAAGTGGCAGGCTATAGTAGCGAAGAAGATGAATATGGCAAAGGAAGTCCTTCACGGCGTACACTATTGTCTTACTACACAGATGGTCCACGTGCTGGACGTTTACGGCAAGAGGTTTTGGATAGTCTAGACCCTATATATGAGTGCCACTCAGCTTGTGCTTGCAGTAGCCAATGTATAAATCGTGTAGTGGAGCGTGGCCGCACAGTTCCGCTTCAGATATTTCGGACTCAAAACGGACGAGGATGGGGTAAGCACTATCTTTCCTCTACAGCCTGACAGGGCGTTATCTTCCATTCGAACATTTCCTAGTACTAACTAAACATATCATGTATAGGTGTCCGCTCAACTGTAGAAATATTTGCAGGACAGTTTATCGATAAGTATATTGGTGAGATTATCACGCACGAAGAGGCCAACCGACGCCGCCAACTCGCCGAACAACACAAGCGCAAAGATATATATCTATTTGAGCTTGATAAATTCTTCGATCCGGACTCCATTGACGAAAGACTCGCCCAGCCTCCGCTTCTAGTCGATGGAGAGTTCATGTCCGGTCCGTCTCGCTTCGTGAACCACTCTTGCGACCCAAATATGAAGATCTTTGTACGCGTCGGCGATCATGCTGATAGACATATTCAAGACCTAGCTCTTTTTGCTATCAAGGACATTCCTGCTGGCACTGAACTGACCTTTGACTACCTGAACGGCAAGGTCGACAGTGAAGACGATATCAAAAACAAGAACGAAGTCCAAGATATGACACGCTGCCTATGTGGTTCATCAAATTGCCGAGGATATCTGTGGTAGGATATATAGTCTTTGATATATCAGTTAATATAGCTATCTACTTAATACATCCAGCTCTACTTGACTCGTGTGTTGATTGTCGTGCTTTTGCTATGCCATAAGAATGTGTGTTCCAAGATGATGTAACCCTAGAGGGTTGTATCGAACAAACCAAACCAAGAACCCCGCCTTAAACAAAAATATTGGATAAACATCCTAGTTATCAGGCAATTATTTTGCTCCATATTTCTCGGTATGCTGATCCCTCCTCCTACTTCTCGCCATTTTTCTTTGTTCCCAAAGTAAGCCAAACCAAAAGTCTAAAGCTTTGTTTTTATTATTTTTATTTTTTACTTGTGCTAACGCACTAGGCCTTTTTTTCTGTTACTTCTTTGGGTTGATTAGCTGATTTATTTGCTTAGCCAGGGTCTTTCGGTATCGCATGTGCTATTTTATATCGTTTTGGTCGTCTTTCTTTTCTCGTTCTATCTTCTTCCTTATTCCTTCTTCCTGCCTCTATCTACTCAAAAGACTGTTCTTTCATAAATGCCTGGGGCCTGCGATTACCCCTTAAACCATATTCTTCTCGAGTTACAAAACTGTACATAGACACAGGTTGTGATCTTGCTATCTCTGGTTCATAGAGGCTTTCGGTGCTAGTAAGCCTAGCATAAAGACTTGCTTTCAACACATCACGGGCTACAGGCTATACAATCATTGACTTTAACATACTATCTTTGTGTGCAATCATGTGTCAACACCCCACATTACTCATGGATATTGTTGTAGTTTGAACTCCGAAAATCAACAAGTCTTGTCGCCGTAGGTTTTTACCCAAGATGGTGAGCTTATACTCTTTAACTTTCACTATGATGACGCTTGTTACTAATCAATCTCGTGCAGGGTTGCTGTCACTCAATCGTGGGTCCGTACTCTAGCGACGCTATCTCATCCTCTTCACACATCGCCACCAATGGCGCACCAACCGCACGCTCAGCAACGCCTACATCAGCTAGCATAGTTTCAGCAGCTACTGCCACAGCTTCGACTAGTGCTCTTCCACCTACGGTGCGTCCTCAACCTCGTCGCACACCAAGTCAAAATGCTAGGCGCCAACGTCGACGCGAGCTTGAGTTAGAAGCTGCAGCTTCGTTACTTAACCAGGCGTCTGCGCCCCCAGATGTCCACTATAACAGACCACTCAAACGATCGCCTTGGACTAGTACCTCTGCTCGACGATGGACACCCTCCAAATTAGATCGTTATCGCCAAGAGTTTTTCGATACTAGAGTCACAGGCCAGGCTGAGGCATGGGCTACTCTTCGACTGGCACTGGAGCAGCTTTGGGTAGCTGACCGGCAACATTTAACTGGCGAAACTCGTCTCGAGGCAGAGAGTACAGCTCAGGGAATATTGGATGCTGCTGGAATAACTATTCCCACTGGGAATCTGTTGCATGGTGCCTACGATGAACGTGGGAATCTTTACCAACTGAGCGAGCCTGTGATCAGCGATCCACTGAACCTTCTGGCTGACGGTAACGAGTCATCATCTGAACCTTCTGGTACAACCGATTCCGAGACTGAGCTGGAAGTTGATGGGGGGCTGCCTCTACATAAAGCTTCCCAAAAGAAACAAGAAGAAGACTTGCACAGCTTGGAAGGTGAAGCCTCCAATGTAGCTTCTCACATCAAAGTTGTAGTCCGCTTGAGTGTAAATTCTCGTGACATCATACTAGATGTCGACCCTAGCCATAGTGTGCGGCTTTTACGAAAGGCTGTATTGACTACAGAGGATTTCCCACCCGACCGCACAGTCCGTCTGTTCTATATGGGACGGTCCTTGAAGGAAACCATGACTTTAAGCGAACAAAACTGGTGTGAGGGCCATGTTTTGAACGGTCTAGTCGTTCCGAAACGGAATGCAAACACTTGAAAGAGGATTGGTCATGATTTCATTGCCTTTTGCCTCAAATACGTAATCTTATCTGAGCATATATGGCTCAAGATACATCTGCCACCATTCTCCCCTCATATCGATACCCCTCTCTGCTTTTGTTCTGTGTTTCTTATCCGCTCTATCTCTACAAGTTTAATACCATGTTAGTCTGTAGCTGTACAATACATCATGCTGAATATCTATCTACTGAGTCACATTCAACTAATATCTACAACTCTAAGAAATCTCTAGCAAATTTCAGGTGATCTTCGATATTGATAATCATGACCTATATTCATTATTTGACTTTGTGACATATGCTTCAGTGATGTTTATCGTAATTTCAAGTCCATCTTCACGGGTTATAGAGATTAGAGGGAGGACAGATAGGTAGGTAGGTACAAAGTAATGAAATTCATAAAAGCGAAACAAAAACGATAAAAATAACAGCTCATGTAAAGATAACCCTGAAAATGCGCGTGGCGACAGCGTATTCTTGATCTCAAAACAGTCCCGTACTTTGGTGGTATACGCAGTCTCTTATCCAACACTACTTAACAACGCCCGAGTATCATCATGACATGTATAACTTTAGTTTGCAGTACTGCCAATTTTGTTGAGACCCTTAAGAGAGCCCAGGCTGAGTGCTAGACCTTGAGATCTGCTACGTATGCGAACGAAACCTGTGATAGGCCCATTCTCGCCTTTCTGTTCAATGCTCAGGTTGGCTAATGCGTCCTCGCCTATGTGATAAAATGATTGTTAGTAAACATGTTCAGTTCATCATTATGTTACCATATTTCTAGTAGTAAAGATTAACCTACCAAACACACTGCGGGCGTATAGGTTGGCACTGAGGAACTGGCAGTCACCCTTCAGACTAGCCTCGGGGGTCAAGCAGTTCATGTTAGTGCAAGCCATGAGCTGTGTTAGGAAATCGCGGAGACTCTTGGCCTTGGAGTTGATGTTGATCTTGTTTTCCCATTCGAATTCGGTCCACATGGTGCGGAACTGAGTTTCGGTGCATGTGGCAGGTTGAATGTAATCCATGATATCAACATGAACGTCATTCAGAATTACAACATTAGTATCGGTAGAGTGGGCGCCATCATATACGACATTGCCAAAGATGACACCGGTATCGGTTGATGAGACCTTAATAGTACATTGGACATTGTGGAAATCGTGGGGGCCGAGATTTTGGGTTGTTGGACGCTCAACGACCTTGAGATCACCAAGAGTAGCAAACTCCACAGATAGGTTTTGAAGAGTCTCCGTAGTCTGGTTGACCAAGAGCACATCCAGAATGATATCGAACTGATGAACCTTGACGTAAGCCTCGGCATACACTGGGTCAGAGAAACCAGTCAATTGAACAACACGGCTGAGCTTGGATGACAGATCTTCAGCAGCAGAGTCACCACCAGTGGCACGCTCCATGTCAGCGTTCATCTCGTCAGCTCCATCTGTGTTGTTCTTCTTTGCAAGTTGACGGATTTGAACAACATCGTCAACCTGGATTGCCGACTTGGCTTTCTCCACCGCCTCCTTAGCCTTCCGCTTCTTCTCCTCGGCCACAACCATGGCCCGGAAAGCCTTGCGGGTGTCGTCAAGGAAGACAGTTTCAAGTTCCTTGTGCTTGGTGAATTCAGCCAGAGACCGCACACAGGTCATGATACGGTCGACCGCATCTTCGTCGATGGGCTGCTTGGCGAAGTGGGATTGACCAACACGAATGATAGAGATCATAATAAGCATGGCTTCGGCACGTAGAGCGTTGGTGCGAGCTTCGTCTGTCGACAAATCCTTGTGTCGCATAACTAATTTGACAAGAGTTGAAGCCAAAACTGTGGCTAAATAGTAATCACCATCAAGAATGAGTTGGCGCAGAGGAGGTTTCGACGCAGCCTTAACCGCCTCAAGCTTAGCAGCAGCCGAAGATTGGCTAGTGAGGGCAGTCTCAGTAGCATAAGTACCATCAGCCAATACACGTCTAGAGTTTGAGGAAGCCGTCTTTCCGTTCGGCTGTTCTTCCTCTGCCTTGGGCTCTTCGCCGTCATCCTGGGCATCGAGTAACCGCTGTTCTGAAGCCACAATGGGGATTTCACCAAGACTAGCACGTATCCGCTTCCAAGCATCGCGGATGTCCTTTTCTTCCAGAGCATACTCTCCGACAACCCATAGGATACCTCTGTACACCTTGCCGGCGCGAACTTCTCCAAGAGTAGAAGTAAGGCGGTGAACAATGGAAGCGCGTAGCTCAGGGAACTTCTCAACAACCTCCTTAGCGAAGTTGATAACATCAACAGCTGAGGCATTGTTGAAGTCGGCGATGAAGTCCATGAGAAGATCGACAACACTGGCAGCAACTTCCGAGAACTTGATGGCGCACTGATGTATCGAATGAATCAAAAGCTGACGATATTCCGAGTTCTTTTCAAATTCCTGGTCAACCGTCTTTGCAAGTTCCTTCTTCAATAGTAGAATAACTTCCTGAACGTTCTTGCTTGAAACCATCTCCATGGCAATGGTCAGCGCCTTGCGACGAACATCAATATCGGGACTAGAGAGCGCGCGAAGAATCTCCATGGTGAGATCGTCTAGAACTCCCTCGTTCTTCTGGCGAAGCTGGTCGACTTTGTCAAGAACAATAAGCTTCACATTGTTGTCGGGTTCCTTGATGCTCAATTCGATGAACTTGCTGGCAGCGGCCTTGACAGCCACAGGGTTGTTGGTAAGAGCAGTCAGCGATGACGCAGCCTCGTAAACAACCGTCGAGGCGCCAGCTTCTAGGAGGTCGAAGATGAGACGCAGATACCGAGCTTTGTTCTGGGAGTTCTGGACGGCATCCTTACGAATGAACTCGAGCTCGACAAGCTGTAACAGCTCTTCAGCATTGACAATTCCCTCGAAGATAGAGCTCAGGTATTGGAGCGCAGCATCATGGCTGATGTTACTGAGGGCAGAGAAGGCATTGCGTTTGCAGGTAGAATCGGTCTCGGTTTCGAGGAAGGTTGCAATAAGTTCGGGAGCATCAGGAATTAGGAATTCAGAATGCTGGTAGATGGAGGCGACGGCAAACACGGCGTTCTTGCGGACATAGGCGTGGCGGTGCTCAAGGCATGATCTAGCGGATGATAGAAGAGGCTCAATGAGTTCGGCCTCGTGAAGTTTGCAAAGGAAACGCAGTGTGTTTCCACGGATGTACTCGTTGGGGTGCTGAAGATCGTTACGAATGCCGTTACTATAATGAAAGAAGGGAAAAGACAACTGTGGTTAGCATGGGTGAAGAAAAAAACATCAATCGTTCTATGGCAGAAACAATAGCTGTATCTTTGGACAGCAATTGTATCTCATTGACAGATCACAGCCTGTAAAGGAAACATACCACACAAGAATCATTTCTTGCTTCAGTTTGCCAGCAGCATCAAGCTTAGGACAAATTTCATAGTAGAAGTACAGGAGCTTCTTCAGCGGCTTGTACTTGCTGGGCATGACAAAGCGGATGATGTGCATCAGAAGAGACGGCATGGGGTCGCCATTGAGCATAATAGTCAAGATATGCTTCATAGTATCGACTTTAGACTCATCAGTGCCCTTCTCTAGCTGCAAGCGAAGATCAGAGAGCGTCGGCACGTCGGCCGCATTGTCCTGATGGACCAGACTATAGGCATTCTCCAGGAATAAAGCCATGGTTTGTACCTGGTATCGAGATGTTGACGGGCAGAATTGGTAGACCGCGGTCCAATGTTTGGCGGTGATTCGTGAGGGACAAGCCCGGTAGTGGCGGGAGATTGCTAGCCAAAGGTAATTGGCAGCACAAAGGCGGTGGTGATATCTACGTCTAGATGTCGCGACGTATTCGCAAGCAGAGGCAGGGGGCAGCAATGGATTTACACTGATCTAACAATCGGTCACAGGTATTGATCGAGGCAGTAGAAAGTACAATCGGGTGGCGATAGCAATTAAGCTAGTCGTATTAATACAATTGGAAACTTCAAAGAGGTAGAGACACCTAAGGCAGATAGCGAGGTTAGACCAAGTCTCCTTTCCAGACCAAATGGCCAAATGGGATAAGTTGTATGGAATATAGAGCTAAGCTCAAACAATCCAACGTAGAATTAGCCAACTAAACTATGGGTCTGACTTACGACTTTTGATTTGGGCTTAGCATGTATACAAAACACAGCTTCGCGAATGAGCTTCTAAAGAAGAGATTGTTGAAATGGATCTATTGAAGTGGCTTAATGGTAGGTCAATGACGGTTTGAACCCGATAGCAACGCAGTGGCTTATTTGGTACAAAACTAAGAATCAATTCGGTGAGAGAAACAAACGGATAAGCAACTGTCTCACGCCGTAAAGAAGATAAAATGCCGTGAGGGCCCTGCGCATACAACTAGCATTAACACAATTGAGTTGCAGGCCCGGCTGCTAAATCCCACCCTACAAATACATCTCTATAATGCTTGTCCCTCTCGATCTCAAGGCCTAGGTGGCCGTAACTGAGGTGGGGTCTGCGTCACGTGACTATAGCGACGTATGGGTTTGAGCTGTTCTATAACCCTAATAATAGGAATTGTTGATTCTCGGAGCATTGTAAACCCTGTTTGACTTCATGCTGCGGACTAATGCTTTGTTGGGATACTGCACTCTCTAAACCATGTTATAGCTCTGTACTTAAATCATTCTTGTTTGCACTCATACTCAATTTCTAGGTTCTCTCGTTGATACAACTTCTCTTTTGCTCTTCTTGTTTTTCCAGTCAACATTCATTTATCACAAAAACAGCTGCTTCTCGCCAAATTGGCCATGTTACGGAACCGGTCATACAAAGCTGTTCCAACTGAACCAATCGAAGCGGTTCACCATGATTCTCAAGTTCCTGGACATAGCTCTACGCCTGGGACACCAACGCTCTTGACGTGGGATGAGCTTCCTAAATGGCGCAAAGATAACCATTACATACACTCTGGCTATAGAGCCACGAGCAATTCAACCCGCTCAAGCTTGTGTAGTGTAAAGCATATACATAACGAAACCGTGAATATATGGTCACATCTTCTCGGCGCCGCGGTATTTATCATATCCTCCATATACATGTATCTAGTTCTGGTACCAAGATATCCATCTGCAGACCCTTTGGACATCCTTGTATTCGGTGCATTTCTGCTTGGAGGAACCTTGTGTCTTGGAATGAGTGCTACCTACCATTGTCTAAGTAACCACTCAATCAATGTTGCTAAATGGGGCAACAAGTTGGATTATACAGGAATCGTTTGTCTTATTGTTGGCAGCTATGTACCCGCTTTGTACTATGGATTCTTTTGTAATTCAAACCTACGCAACTCATACACTGTAGTAGTAAGAATTTCCCACTTACACCCCCAATCACTGAGCCTGGACCTGTAACTTATTTGCTATGTTGATGATAGATCACGACGCTAGGAATCGGATGTATCGTTGTCTCCTGGGTTGATTGCTTTCGAACACCAGCATGGCGGCCGTACCGCGCCACAATGTTTGTTGCCTTGGGCACATCTGGCATAGTCCCGATTCTTCAAGGTCTTCAGATATACGGTTGGGAATCACTGACGCGTACTATGTCTCTGGATCTTGTAATTGTGCACGGGCTACTCTACGTGATAGGTGCTGTTATATATGCAGTAAGCATTTATTAAACTCTGAAAATACGTCCATAGCTTTGGGCTGGTATATCTAAAAAACTAACTATTCATCCTAATCTTCATAGACCAGATGGCCAGAAAGGACTCGACCCGGCCACTATGATATATTCGGCAGTTCTCACCAGATATTTCACGGGTTTGTTCTATTAGCTGCCTTAACGCATTTATATGCAATGGCTCAGGCATTTGATCACCACCACACTGTATTTGATAGAACGTGCTACTAAAAAACTACATGTACCGTACAGAGACTTGTACCTCCAATAAGATATTATTACTCTTTGATACTCAAGTCCATAACCTTCAGAAGACCTGACGCTGTCGCCATTACAGCCCACCCACCATTTTCTGGAGCCGGGTTCCATGATAAAGCTGCGATTCTTGTTCCCTTTTCGTGATTGATAGCACGCGCAGGGTCGATAAGACGGAAAGGCTGGGGTTTATCACCCTCAGCTTGCTCCTGGTCACCACCTAACGGATTATCGTCTCGTTTGAGTTCATCCTTACGCTCATTCAACTCATGTATGTCACAAGAAATGAGTCGACTGGCTCCCCGTGTAGCATCACGCTCTTCTGCTGGGATGCTAGCCGGGAAACACTTCGTCGGTCTGAATTCATGCTGAATAATTTTGCGCTTTAGTGGCTTTTCTGACCGTGCTGCAAAGATCTTCTTCATACTGTTGGTGCACCATACGGAGCCATCTTTAAGACCGACAAGTATAAAGGGATGTGAATAGCCTGCAGCAAACGATACTACGGCACTATTAGCCGATAACACAGCGGGGCCGTGAGGGAAGTAACGACAGTGCATGAAACTGACGGCGGCATCGAGAGGACTACTCGATGGATGGTTGATGAAGAACCCCTGCAAGTCGTCATGCCACTGTAAAGCAGTGCTTTGCATGGCAATACTAGGCAGAGCCCAAGATGTTGTCTCATAGCTAGGTGCCGAAAAGTCTACAAGGGTGGGAAGTCCAGCAACGGGGACTGACACTGTTAGATACGGTCGTGAGGGGTGGCCGGTTGCGATATCGACTACATGTGAATGATGAGTGGCGTGGCGTGTTAACAGTACTCGAGGTGCTATAGACCACAGACATACACTTCCATCATAATGACCAGTCACTATACGGTTAAATCCAGTCCAAGCGAAGCAAGTGACTTTGGCGTGATCTTCGTCATCCAAGCAAATTGTTGCGATGCGAGTACATTTTGCTATTTGATACAATGTAAGCACATTTACCAGAAAATATAAAGCTGATTTGGTTGGGTGGAAGTTTGCTTACTTGAATATCCCTCAGTCTCGTCTACATTGATAACGTGTACTTGCCCACTTGTGGAAAGCACTCCTAGCATACCTAGGCCGATACTCTGAGCTTCAGGGCACCACTCGGCACGTCGCGAGAACCCCCACGGGAACACCATTTTTCTTACGACAGGTGGCTGGGATATACCATCTCTTTGTTGCCCAGAAAATGTTAGCAGTTGTACCATGCCGTCACTGGCACCACTGGTCCCTTCCTTTTTGTTTTCAGTAAACGGGACCATGCAAATCGCCAAAGTCTGCCGTTCATAGATGACTTTTGGTGTCCAACTGAGTCCGAGGACCAAACCATCAAGGTTGATGAGCCACCCGGGATGTTCTCGACAGTCCGAATTAGATGGTGGCATTATTTGCTGAACGTGGCCACGCTGCATTCGACACTCGACACCATTTGCTATGACGGTGATATCCTTACCATGATAGAGAGATTCTGGATTTGGACCGCAGTAGTCTAAGACTTCACATTGTGAAATGAATTCTTGCGACTGTTGCCACTTTCCAAGACGTTCTGCCTGTTGAGCATAGAAATCACTGGGAAGCCAAATGGGCTTGTAGTCGGCGTTGATTACTGGAGCTTCATCATACTGATACCAATGATTGATCAGACCGGCGGCAATCTTGATGTCTGAAGAAGCAGGGCCATAGAATCTTTCTAGTACAAATCCAATGCGTCGCCGTAATCGAAGAGGGCCATGATAGCTTCTATTGGTGAGCTGGGATGGATATGGCTCAATGGCATTTGGATCAACCCGTTCAGGATCAGCCGAGCTATTTTTGGTACCACCACCTCCATCTGTCGACGGCCTTTGCGGCTTCGGCTTGCGCTTTGCGGGAGTGGGGGCCTTTCTTTTGACAGGCGTGATTATGGTCCGTTTGGCCCTTGGCGTGGAGGTTGTTGGCACAGAGTTGGCTTTTTTCCGTGAATTGGTCGGCCGGGGTACTACTTCAACGAGGTCTTCATCAGAGAAGTCATCACCTGCGCCATCTGAGTTCTCGGAATCATCAGATTGTTCTTCGTATACGTCGCTGAGGTCATCGTCAGATGATTGTGGTACTGGGACCACGGGACCTCTTGTAGCAGAACGCCTTGGGCGCGAAGCAGCTATAGAAGACATATTGTGTTTGGCTTTTTTGTACTAGAATGACTTTTTCCTTGATTAAGGGCGTAATACCGGGATGAAAATGGGTTGCAAATTGCTCATCCAAGAAGAATAGTGATAGTAAACAAAGCTTGTTGCTATTTAGTTTAAGTCAAGGATTTATTTGCGCCGCTTACGTAATACATTTTCTCCGGGTCTAGTAGATGAAATGACGTCGTGTGAAATCTCAAGGTGGGACAAATGAACCTCCATCGACGACTTTGATAGCTCACTCTGTACCTTTGATACATTTTTGGCGAGGTTTTTTTCGTCTTGTTCTGGTATTTATCTTATTATTCATTAGTCTACATATGTATATGTATATACACCAGTTAGCCACACCACTATCAACACTTACAGTTGACCGCCTTAAGCAATACCCTCAATAATCATGGCTACTCTACCTATGACAGAACCGAATCTTCTTAGCCCTCGCTCTCCAGTGCGCTCTCCACGAGTTTCGGAATCCACCCGTCCAACTGATTTTTCATTCCTTCTACGTGGCGACATATACCATTCGCTGAACACACTAGCAATACCGCCCCCCTTCAAAAACAATCAGAAGCAACCACACCAGGATACACCAATTTCCGAGCTTCTAGCACATGGCCACTTCCGGCGAGCAGCGTCTGCCGCGGTTGAAGAGTTGACCTCTGGAGCGATTGATCCTACAAACCACATCCGTATATTCGAGCTTATCTACATACGCTTGGTGTGTCTCGTATTAGTAGATGCAGAGAGCATAGCAGCACAAGAGGCCAAGTCCCTTGAGGACCTTAATAATAGTACAATATATGTTGACGAAACTACAGTCACGCATCTGGCACCATGGGATCTACGTCTTCTCAATGTCAAGTTACAAGCTGTCGGCTTTGGCGATCTACGGCGGGCTATCATGAGCTATTACGACATGGCTCGAGAGGCTCGTACGAATGTCATCTCGTCTAGGAGCTCAGAAGAGCGTGCGCTTTGGACGGCCCGTCTACGACAAGTTGGAACTCGTGTGGCGTGGACACTTGTCGACTTAGACGACACCACTGGCGCGATAGCTCATATGCAGTCTCTCCCCAAGGCAGAAGATAATGCCAACACTTTAGCAGAAGCGATGCTTTGGTTGAATGTAGGAGACATAGATGCAGCCCGTGAGGTCATATCTATGGTCAGCGAAGGCCATGAAAAGGCAATAATTGAAGCGTTACTTAATATGGCAGAAGGGAAATTCGAAACAGCATTGGAAGGTTTCTCAAGTGTGAAAGAAGCCACCGATAAGCCAAGTGAGATTGTTGAAGTCAACCGAGCGGTGTGCCTACTTTATATCGGTAAAATGGACGAGGTTAGTCTCCAAAACAGTATGTATGTAGGACTTGTGAGAACATGATGTGCTAATATTGACTTAGGCGAGCCAAATACTTGAATCACTTGTCGATGAAGGGTTTGCTTCTCGTACAATGCTTCTTAATCTTTCTACCGTGTATGAGATCTGTACAGATAAAAATCGCGGTCTCAAAGCAGCTTTATCAGCCCGAGTTGCAAGTCGTGAGCCCGCTGAGGATGGCTGGGAGCGAATGAACACGGATTTCAAGCTCTAGTTACCTACTCTTGTCTTCTCGATAACATGATGAATATCTTGAATATACTAGTTAGGTCAGACAGTTCAAGGTCTCTTTAATAAGGTTTCTGTCGTTATCTAGCTAACCCAATATAATAACTATATATCTGTAATTTCAACGCTATGATTGAATTATGTACAATTAATTGAGATAGCTTCAAGTATGTTGTAATAGATCGCCACAACTTTGTTGACTTTCATTATCTACGTATCTCAACTGAAATAAGCCTCTGTACTTGCTTATACTACTTCCAACTTTTGATTTCTACTTCATCTACGGTTTCTAGAATCTTTTTTGCAATTCCTTATTTTCAAGGCTTTGCTGATTCATGATCTTAGACTTGAGTTTTGAATAGAAAAGTCAAGTGCAAAGTCTCAGTGAAACTCGGACTTTGCGATTGCCTTTTTATCTGTTTTTCTGTTTATCTTCTTAGCTAGACTAACTACTAGAGATTTGTCAAGTTATTGTCAGTTCAATCTCTCTATAGTTCCTATTAATGGACGAATTATCAAGAAATTAAACGTTGTAAATTAAGAAATAATACATGCTATTTACATGATAACAGATAGCAGGTTAGCAGATAATGAGCCGCCACTACTTTCGTAATAGTTATGCATAATAGTTCAGTGGAAATCAGTAAGCATGACTACAGAGCTGTTATAGCAATTCTAGCTGTACTAGTTAGTAGTCTCATAAGAAGATTCGCTGCAAGCCAAAAGATAAAAAAAAGCCTGTAAGGAACAGTTAGCAACAACACAAACACAGATTTCATCTACTAACTACATGATGTTTGACTGGATCTTAGTACTTGAGAGAGTACATGTAACTATGTTAATTTGTATCAAGAATAGATCAAAGTTCTTGATCTTGCCAAAGCCTTCCTCCACACCTCCACCGTGACCAGCAAAAGCAAATACAAAAAGAAAAACCTCACAACCTTCCCTCCTACAACCCTCGGGGGTACCTTTGAGTTCATGGTACCTCCCCCTCATCCAAAGACGAACTTCTCCCCGTCGTGGGTCCTAAGAGTGCCAGCACATACTGCCAATGTTGCTGTTCATTCTGCGTTCTTTTTCGGCCTTTTGTCGTTTTCGATACACCGAGGTGAGGCCTTGAGCCCGATTTCCTTCTCTCTCGAGGGATGTTCTCACCGAAGACTGCCCCCTTTTCGCTTCATTTTCTCAATCGACGGTCTCCCGAGCCCATTACACTACTCAGCTCAGGGACACATACTCACTCTCGAGAGGCATCCTCTTTGAAAATACCTGGTCTTGATGCTGTGCTTCTACCATCGCATCCGACCCGACTACGCCAACTTTTCTTTCTGTGGACACATAACCAGTTCTTGTAGGCCCACCAGGTGTTGTCACCTAACAGCGAGGATGGTAGCTCCACTTAGGACTTGGTTCATATGAGTCCAATACTTGAGGAACGGTTTTGAGGAGGATAGCGTTGAAGAATTGTTAGTGGTTGGAAGGGGATGTTGCGGAGGACTTCAAGAGGTTAGCTAAGGAGCCCTTTTACCCCCAGCTAGAAGAGGAAGAAAATATGGAAAAGTACACCAACAGCTATCCCCAGAGAAAGGACAAAACCACGCGTACTCCGCCGGGTCAAACCCGTAACAGTTATGTATGTCTAGGGGAATGAATGCCTAGGTAAAAATTTCTCCTAGGCCTTCTTACTTGCGTAGCTATGTGTATATGTATAAGTGTTTGAAGCTGAAGTTGATTGGAGTAAACAAAATGGAGAAAAACGAAATAGTATCAAGGGAATTCAGCCAGTGGCGCCACCGCAGTGATTTTGCATGGGAAAACGCAGTACTTGATGTTTTTGTGAGTCTTCGTCTTATACATACAAAAGGAACAGCACTATTCATACCTGCCACTTCATCTAGGTATCCAGCCATCTTGTAATTTTTATGGCACGGTATCTTAGGCTACTCTCATGTATAAGGAGGCTAGAAAGAGGCTAGAGATTGTCTTTCTATAGTGCTGGACTTGGTTATCAATCTGTTATCAATCACATCATATATCGCTAAATCATATATCGCTAAACTGATACCTTCCTTGCCTAAGCAAATAAGACATGTCACATTGAGAAAGAATAAGGTAGGATGCACAAATTTACCGACCCCGAGAAAGCTTTATCCGATTTTTGGAATTTCTTAAGCCCGAGAATAGGGTGTTCTAGGGCATGTTCAGATTCATATTCAGCTATCAATTATTCTCGTTTTTTACTGTGTACTGCTATACCACAGCGCTACATATGTATTTCATCTTCATTCAATGACTTAAGTCGGCAATAGATTTGATGATAACCTATGTAATATATATGAAATAGATGAAGTTAAATTACCTTGACAATTTAAGTTCTGGCTTTTTTTCCCAATATGTTCGTCACATGAACTAAAGAAGGGTTACTTTAAGATAGGAATCGAATATCTTTACCATACATGTACTTGTAAATTTCAAGTATACATGAACCTCGGAAATAGCGGTTATTGGGTTAATACAGCAAAAACAAAGAGTCAATGTCCCGTTTCAAGCCTTGATAAAAGAGTTGTCAATCCAAGATGACCATTTGTCTTTTTTGTCTGGACCTAACTAGTCTAGTGTACAAAATTTCATAAAATCGCATAGTATATCTGATTTTGTACCATAGAGATGAAGGAAACAATGAAATCGTGTTAAATAAACAAGTTTGATATAAAAAGAAGAGTAATATAAAGGTGACAAAAATCCAATTCGAAACGCCGTAAAAACTGCCATGAGAGTAAAAAAAATAGGGAAAAGAAAAAAAGCCGTACCGAATAAAACATCAAACTTAAAGATGCGATAAATATAAATCGAGTTTTAGTGTTCCCCAGAGATTTTTAATCCGATGGGTATAGTTTTCTGGTCGATATGAGCCAGCTAGTGTGACAGAGAAATCGAGACCGAGGTCGGTTGTAATATGTAGTTTACTACAAAGAAAGGGTGGCGATTCCGAGATTGAGCGTGATCACGGTACGGTGCGACACCATTGTGATTGGTTGAATAGGCCGTCCGTGATCGAGAAGAATAGCCACAGGTGGCGTTGGATATCCAATTTTTTCGTTGGTAAGAAATATTGGAGTTAAGAATCGCAGATATGTCGTTGTTTAAGCACTTTCAAGGGTTTTTCCAGTGCCAGCGAGGTTGCTAGGTGGGGGAGCGGCACGCTTGCTCTTGTAGTTCGCAATGGCAGCCTTGATAGCGTCCTCGGCCAACATGGAGCAGTGAACTATAGTGAGAGAGATATATGTTGTTAGCAACAGGACAGCAGGTAGATGGACTTGTTTGTTTCAATGCGTACGTTTAACAGGTGGTAGGCAGAGCTCTGAAGCGATGTCGATGTTACGGATTTTGGCAGCATCTTCGACTATTTGATGGTTAGTTTCATTATATAACGAAAAGTAATAGCGTGATGCATACGTCTCTTGCCCTTGACCAGAGTGGTGACATAGCTAGAGCTGGCAATGGCAGAACCACAGCCGAAGGTCTTGAAACGGGCGTCGATGATGGTTCCAGTAGCCTCATCGACTTGGATATCAAGCTTCATGACATCACCGCAGGCGGGAGCGCCGACGAGGCCAGAGCCGACATTAGGGTCCTTGCGATCGAGAGAGCCGACGTTGCGAGGGCGGGTGTAGTGGTCGATCAGTATGTGGAAGTTAGTACAAAAGAATTGACTCAGTGCAGACTAGCTAGGCTGCAAGATGGCTGATGGGCCAATGGCGGGGCATAGGAAGGCTGGCTACTCATCTTTCTCGTGATAAGAGCGAACTGCAGGTGCAACGATGCGGGGAGCAATAACAGGGCGGCTCAGAGCTGGGCGAGCAGCGCGAATGGCGTTACGGATGGGCAGCATTTTAAAAGGTTGGTGATTTAGCTTGCTATCTCAGGGTGTTTTCTCTGGGGTTCTTGTTTTTAATAATCGGTAGGGCTTGGCGTCAGATTGATAAGTCGTCAAAATGTGCTGAGGTTGTACGGAATAGACGAAGTTGTAATTCAATTGAAAATTAAGAAGAAAAAGTAACCTCCTATGAGTGAGAAGAAAAAAATGATGTAGCTGCCGTCTTAGCACTTTGTCTGGCTAGTATGTGGGGCTTGACTTAGTAATTCAAATAGTCATTGGTCAATAGTAGCAGGGTTCTCCAAAAAGCAGTACATTAGTAACGGTAACCATTATTATTCGTATAGTGAGTTAGTATTGTTGTGTTTGCAAACGTACATACAAGGGAAGGAAACTTTACAGTTCTCAGCCCATGTGCTCTAATTTGTATTTAATTTCTACGTAGATCACTACTATATCTGTGTACTAAACTTCAGATATATATATCTAAGACCGTGTTATTCGTAGAATATACTTCAATAACAACAGCGCCAAGAGGTTCATGTACAACTCAAACTATATCAAATGATGTTGATTATTAAAGGTAGGAAAAGTCTGGGTTAGAAGTCACCTCCTTTGAATTCTGTCATACCTCTGGCGGCCATTCTAGTATCATAACATTCATCAAGGATACAAATTTTAAATATATGGAGAGTACACTAGTTTTGTTCAAATTTAGGGTCTGATAACAAAAAATTGTTGTCTGGGTTCGTAATTCAATACTCTATAAAAACTTAATCAAAGAAGAGATACCTAGATAACAAGGCTCTAAGTTTCAGGTTTAATCCACCATACTTATAGTCTCAAGTTAAAAAATACTATAACTGGGCTGGTTGGTTGCCCTGCATATTCGCAGGTCGTGTAGGTGGCGACCGCTTGTGATTGCGCACCTTGCGCTGGCTCTGAAGTAGACTCCGACGGTATTTCACATACAACTTAAATGCGTCGCGGAGGACAATGTAGATACAGCCGCCCAATAGACTCCGGCCCCATTGCGTTTGTAACAGACCAGTGTGCTCATAGCGAGCGCCATTCCATGAGGGTATGCGTGCCATCATGGTTAATCGCCGCGGTAGCAGGAACCGCAGAATCTCGCCGGCAGTAAAAGAGATACCCGGCATTAGCAACGCTGTTACCACAGTAGCACAAACATCGGACAACGAAGACCGTATCCCGCGTTGCTCTTCGACATCTGGGGGTGGAGGCTCAGCTATCTGTGCCGGGGCGTGGTTCAGGGGTGGCGCAACGTCTTGTGGAATATCTGGTGGAGGTGGAGCAATACCATTAGCCTGTTGCTGGTTTTGTGCTATGTGTGCGTCAATTTCATAGCGGTCCATATCTAGGAAAGCGTCGGCATCAACGCGAGCGGCGGCAGGCACGATATCCAAGCGCGCATCAGCCCAAGGTTGCCCCATTTCCATGAGAATATCATCTTCTATGAGTCTAGGTGCAGCAGCAGGCTGACGATCGTCTACCACCTCACCGACATGCGCATCAACTCCCCAACCCATGGCCACAGGACCAATGTTGATCTCGTGATTCATGGGTTGCATGTTGACGTTGGCTGGATTTTCTTCAACAACCACCTCGATATCAAAGGGCCACACGCGTACGATGTCAGCAAAGTTTCTGACGTAGCCCATGAATCCTTGTCGGTTGTCTTCCATATCTTCTTCGGCCATTCCAGGAACAGGAATGTTGACCGGTTCGGCTGGGGGTATATTATCAACCAGACGCTGCGGTAGGCCAGATATCGTCTTATCTAGCTGACGCTCCCATGAGGAAAATAGCTCGCGGTAGACAGTGCGGTATATGGTGTTAACAAGTGGGAAGAATGCAATAGCAGCCTGTGGCGTGGGTGGCCATGAGAATGCGCCTGGGTCGTGGCCAAAGACATATGATGCATACTGAGCGAAATCATTAGTATTACAACGTGATTTGTGATACTCATTAAAAAACTACTCACCACACTAAATAAGGGCAGACTCATGGGTATCGAAACAGAACCAAACGAGTAGCCCATGACCAACACTGGACCGATCAAGGGCAAAACAGCCAGTCTAGACAAGCTCAGATGTACGTCCATCCCATCGATGACGTGAACGAAGCGGAATGGCGCACCTGGACCCGCAAATACAGTCATAGCTACGGTGCCGTAGATACCCATACTGGCGATAGTCCCACTAGCGACCATTCCGGCAAATATGCTGGGAGCTAATGAACGTACGTTCCGCGTTATCAGGTTGGCAAGGTAGACCACCTTGTCGTCGGGTTGGTCAACATATATAGGAGCGCGACACACTGGGCACAAAAGTTTCTTGTCTTCACGTTCACAGTCCTGAACCCAGGCCATCATGCAGTCCTGATGAGCAGCTAGTGAGCACGGAGAGGGCACCACCCATTCGGAAGCGGCGGATTGTAGCGGGCTATCCTCGTCATCCATAAGACAGATAAAGCATCGTGCCGCTTCATCGGATGCTGGCGCAGCCGACGAGACCACGTCGGCCATAATGTTCACCGCAAGAGGTATCAAGAAGACGATGCAAGGCAACAAAGAAAGCGATGTGTGCGATATTAGCTTTTTTCAGCGATCTAATTTTGATGCAGTATGGCTGAGAAATTGTCGTTGTCGATTTGAGATAGGTTGGTTCGGTAGACAAAGGACAGTAGTAATCGAGGTGAAAGACTACTGGTGTGATGATATGCAGCACCGGCGAGACAAGGGAAGACGATAGCGAGGTCTGATAAGACAAGATGTTCGCGTGGCCGAGATTCGAATGAACAGTGGATTTGATAGGCTGCACTGTTTAATGCTGATGATGTGAGATGTCGGGGAATGTTTCGAAAAGAAAAATTTCAAAATGATGAAGAACGATAGTGCAAGTAGAAAAAACAAGCCGAAAAGGTTAGACAGCCTTGAAAACCCAGTCTAGAAACGTGAAGCAGATGATGCTAAATGCTAAAAGAGTAAAATATCGAAAGAGCAATGCTTCGTTGATGCGCTAGCCTCTCTACTTGCCTGATAAGATAAGGCAGAAAACGGGGGATTACTAAGCACAATGATGTCACCTTGGGTAGCTAGCTCAGGGCAGCCGTAGAAACCGTCTGATTGATAGACAACTAGGTATGATACCGAATATTTATTCATACAAGACTATTGATTGGATTTTCTGCAGATAGAATACTCCTGAAAAGTTGCATACTATGTACTTGATGTACATCTTAAACACAACCTAGATTGAAAGACGTGGTAAATGAACCTGGATATCTATACAACATGGGTATAGATTCATTTCTACCAACTACTACATAATAAGAACCACCATCAGTGATTCATCCTGAAATAAATTCCGACACAAGATACAGGATAACACTGGTACAAAGATGCCCAGAACATGACTCTATTTGTCGTTCTGATATTTCTTTGTCTACTTCTTTTCCTGCTTGTCAAACTCTTCCTGGCTGACGAGCTTGCCGATAGCCGTGTACTTGGACCGGAAGCTTTCCTCCCAGCCCTGCAAAGTCTCCTTCTGCTCATCGGTGAGATCGTCCAAGGGATCCAGGGGACCATCCAAGTCCTCAGTCAACATGTCCTTGTCAAAGCTACTATGAGCCAAACCACGTGACGCATCACGACCAGCAAAGTTGGCGTACGAGCTTCCAGGGCCGTAAAACTGTCGTCTACCACTAACATCAAAGACGCGGCCGCGCACCGCCAGATAGATGGGCTTGCCATCTGTACCGTCGTTAGGCAAGAGCGTGCGTGGAGTGAAAATCTGGAATAGGCGTGCAGACTTCGGCCGCTGCGGCTTGGGGAATTCCGGAGCGAATATCCAGCCGCTGATGGTGAACAGCAGGCACGTCACGAGAATGGTGTTGACGGGGGTGAGAAAGCCGAAGATGAGTAACCTATAATTGGAAAAAGTTGGAAGAACTCTTGTTAGTCGTGGACCGTGGCATATGGCATGCAATTCACATGGGGGCCATGTGAGGAATGCGCAGCTAAGGAGAGACGGAAAGAAAAAAAGGGAAGCTTTACTGGTCTTGGTCGGGCACGGCAGCGGCTTTGGCCGCCTCGTTAATGACAGTTTGAACAACGTGATCCATGGCGGCGATAGTTTGGAATAGTAGCGGCTTTCGAGATAGTTTGCGCAAATGTAAAGAAAGCCAGGTAAGATAAGACGAAGAATGCGATGAAACTTGTCTATAATCTATACTTGTCGCAAAGTTAAGCTATGGCTATGTTTAGGCACGACGTTCGATCACGCCGCACCAGGTGTCAACAGGTTTCATCAGCGTTGGCCAGCTGGCTAGTATAAACATACAGATGTAGCATCATACCCTACAAGCTTTAGAATACTAAGCTTACATTTTGCCCCACTTTACTTTCTCACCACCAACTCAACTTCAAATTCTATGTATCTACGCTCCTCGCTTACAGTACTTGCATTATTCACTACCACCACTACATTCTCAGCCTAATTTCTGTGGTTTTCATACACATTACTATATATACACTGACGCTGAATCGGAACAAACCAGAAAAATAGCCAAAATTCATAGTTAACTGCATATTATAATAAAATCAATGAACCAGTGCTTGCTAACCGGTAATTCAGATACTTTCATAACAAAAGATCTCAGTACGGATACAGTTATTACTCACCTAATTTCTCCAGACTCGTCATTGAGCTGCTAGTGTACGTCCCAGATGACATAGTCGATAACGTCTCTGTATATACTTCCTTCGCCGACACTGATTCATTGGAACCCTTCTCATCCTTCACTTCTTGGTTCGACGCCTGTGCGAGAGCAATTTCTGTGGACTTCGCAGTATCAGATTCGCTACCATCAGCGTTGCTACCATTCCCCACACCCATCAGCTGAAATGCCAAGTTCACTATACCACGCGTAGCTGGTTGTAGGTCTTCACTGACATAAGGCGTCACGCGAAGCAACTCGCCTAGAACACAAAGCATGGTGTCAATCCGCCGTTTCTCCGCTAGCAGTCTTGCGAGGTTTAGAAGGCGAGCACCTTGTTGGTCTCTCTCAACCAATAAAGATGTTTGTTGCATGATCGAATTTTTGGCTGTATCTTGTCTTTCGTGAGATGATAGGAGTGAGAGTTCCACCAACAAACTGCTAGTCACTCGTATTGAAGTAATGTGTATCATGACCTCTTGATCGGAGATGACGTTAACGTCTTCTTGAGAAGGTACCTGGTATTTTGCAACACATTTGAGCAAGTGGCGTACTCGCACCTCTACAGGTGCAGCTTTAGTCTCAAAGAAGAGCAAGCGTATAAGATCTTTCTCCAGGTCTGTCATAACTCCAAAGTCTTTGCACGGAAAGTTTCCCACCAGCGGTGTGCTAGATGCGTCAGCAGCATCCAAAAGTTTCTTGTCACTGTTGAGAAGCAGGATTATATCGATAGCTCCAAAGTTACGTTGAGTAGACACAGAGGTGTAGAGTTCGAAGAATTCTTTCTCGATCATCAGCGTGATATAGTCTTTGATATTGACGGCTTGGTTGGCTTTATCGATGCTTTGTTCTAGAAGCCGAGAGACAGACTCGGCAACGGAGATCCCTGCACTCGCTTGAGGGAGAAGGCCGAAATAGCCAAGATAGAACTTGCGGGTAACGGTAATCGTATCTAATGACGACGGTAACAAACCCTGGGGCAAAAGAGAGGCATCAAGGTGGAAATCAAACTTCTCATCCACTCTAGCATCGGACACATCGGCTCTATAGTACATGCATGATATAGTTAGTACAAGCTTATCCTATAACTATACTTCACAATGTCAACAATATCGGCCTTGGGCTATGTCATACCTCGAGTTAAAGCAACCCATAGTGACGTGAATAACGAGTTGGTGGTGATAGAAGACTGTAGAATAGGAGAGAGAGAGATATTCTCGAGGGGCTAATGATCCCTAAGTCTTACTATATCCCTTGTTATTCAAATAATCAAGTCAGATAATACTTATGTTAGCTTTTAACGAATATGTAAAACAAAACTGGCTATTAACAAAGTAGTAATCAAAGGAATGTTAGCTGGAAGTACAATAAACATAGCCATAGTCCATCTGAGAGGAGGAAACATCATGTTTAAATACTCAAGCATCCTAGAACAACCGGATTTCTTCTCAGACTCCTCTCTCGTTCTCCTTCGAGGTTAACGAGGTATCTCGTTTATCATTTGACTATCAACTCATGCACTGATACATGTAATCTATACTCAAGCTACCAGCATTTGTTAGTATCAGGACTTTATCTCTCTCTTTCTCTTAAAGAGTCTGTTAGTATTCGCCATAACAACGACCTCTTTGGCTATCGTTGATTATTGTTCACATGGACCCAACGAAACGTCTACTCGAAGTCCAAAGGGGTGTATAAGCCGCGAATCAGTCACGCTACCATTCTATATCTACACCCAAGTAAACATAGAATATATCTACGGAGCATGTCATTCTCGTTTCGTTCGTTATATCCATTTTTACGCGAGTTCCATGTGCTCTTATCATGAAATATATAACCAATGAGATCGGTACACCCCATATCCTCTCTATTTGCTTAGAACACAAAGTTTTGGTTCGGAGGGGTGTCAGATCGGGACATATATTTTTATTGACGTGTCAATTGCCCAATTGTAGCTACTGACCGTCACTCATGTATATCTAGTCAAGAAGCAGATAGAAGAGACCAAAGATGTATACAATGATATGGTCAGTATGTGTACATACCAAGAAACCTAATTCTAGACTGTCAAGACATCATCGTTCTTGTAGTGGATTCAGAGTCAGCCAATGTATTTGCTCACGAGGAGATCATCTAAGGACATAAGATAGTCCAGATGACGTGAAATGGGCAGTTATATTGTTAAAGTCCCATAAACTACTTTTCTACAATTTATAGTTCTGATCCAGCAGTTGGAATGCCGCATAGTAATACATAGATGACAATCTATCTGCATAACTCAGTGTGTATTCATCACATTATCCCGTGTCATCATATCGTCGGCTGCTCGCGTCTTCAAGATATAACTACATTGTCATCTTATTTCTTAATTTCCTTCTCAAGTTCACGTGCAATCAACCAACTGAAGGTGACAAAAAAGGCGCCCTCCTTGATTAAACCCAGATAGCCAACGCATCCATTGCGTCACATCAACAATACAGGCGCTTGTTTTTGTAGCCAATAAAAAGGTCAGATTTCTCCGCTATATCTATTCCACATAATAGTCCATGTCAATGTATGTCTAATGATAGGTATTTGCATTGGCTTAGTATCTATCAACAACTTGTTGCTATCGCAATCGGGTTGTTGATATTGTAATTTTACTACCATCGCTTCATTTGATTCCAAAAAAAAAAGTTGCCTTTTAAGATGTGTCCAACAGAGGCGAATGAACCAATTGTAGTTCAATACGTAACGCTGCGTATTGCTAGATAGGGAACGTCGTTGGTCTCGGCACTTGCTCTGTAGGAAGGAATGTAAAATACAGTGAATAACTGCATATTTTGTAGTGGCATCATGATTTGTGCCCGTGATATCCAAGTATCAACTAGTCTTTCTATGGCATTTGCGTGGTTCAAGATTCGACAGTATTTTGGTTTATACATACTTTATTGAAAGCTAAAGATATGTATGATAAATTATAACCCTAAATTACAAGGAGGGTTAACTGACATAGTACATACATATATATATGTTATACATAGATTTTAGAACACAGTTCCGGGAAAATAGAAAATTTTGGTACGACGTTTTTTTATTATTTCTCGAATAGAGTATATATTCATGTATTGTAATAAAAGCAAAACACAGACCAGGACGCTGCTGGCCAACTGGGGTTTGTTTACGAAATGAAGTTTAGGGAGGCTAATATCCGTTTCCTTATATCAATAACAGCAAAAAATGGAACCTAATAAAAGAGGGTATGATGCTTTGTAGGACTCCGACACAAATCAACCCATTTACAAAATGATGAGAGAGAAGAAAGGTTCTTCTTTCATGATGAAATAGTTATGCGGTTCAGTTGCTCCGTACGATGGCGAGATGGACTAGTCTCGCAGAGAATCAATGGGACATAAAATGATGAAAAAGAGGGATAAAAAAGAGAAGAAAAGAAAAGTGACATGTGATGACATGTAGTGAAACAACTAGGCTGCGAGTTGTGGACGTGAACAAAATGTAGAGGTTGCTTGTGCGTAAGGGAAATGAGAGGCGATGAGTATGAACCTCATGTATTGACAACCAGCGTGGCTCCCCGTTCTCTCCACTAAAAAGCAAAAATGATGCTGTGCAGTCGCATTGAACGAAAGGCCAAGTCTAAGTCGGGTAGAGGAGGAGGCAACAGGAGATAACAAGAGAAAGCCAGTTATCGTGAAACCGAGGTTAGAAGTGTCACTTTTTGGAAGTGTGGGGCTTGTAGGCCAAGGCCTTAGATTCCTTTCTACGTCTTTGCTAGTGTGCAGAGGAGATTTCCCCGGATTTTGCAGGGGGGTAGCCCTTTATGGAAATATGTCTTGCAAGCCATGAAGGTAAGCAGGCATACACATAAACGACTTCAATGCTTGTTTTCTCGAGTTGATATTTTCGAGACCAGCAAAGCCAGCAAAGAATGAAAAGAGAATTGCCAGATTGATCCTGCATTCTCAGCGACAAATTGCCGAACAAGGGGGCTCTGAGATGCCGAGATAATGAAGCACGCACATGGCAGGTTGCTAAGCACAACAGCGAGTGATCAGCCCATGACTGGAGGCTTGTCAGCTAATGAACAGCTCACTTTGTTCCAGGGAGTGTTGCATTGCAGAACCCAAGTCAAGAAAACACACAAATTCTTCGCCGTAGTAAAAAGAAAAGAAGAAGAAGAAGAAATGAAAAGATTGTGGTTGACTGAGAGGAAAATGAGGGGAAAAGAGACACTGCCCGACAAAGGGCAAGCAGATGCGCAATTGTACGGCACCGTAGAACAACCACCACCACCAGCGTATCAATCTGTGTTGATCGCTTAGGGTGTATTGTTGTTTTCGTTGTTTTTATTGGGGCTTGATATTTGGAGAAGTGACCCCAAGCCAAGCGCCATGATACGTCTCAATTAGGCAGCTCAAGGAAGAGTCTAGTGATCCCCTCTTCTCTCGCCCGTGTAGGACCTCGCGAATGAATGAAAAACAAGTGAACTATATGCATGAAGACGTGAAGAGGCGTAAATAAAGGAATAGAAGAGATGCTTGGACTCGTCTGTTTACTTCCGCTCAGTGTATGCCTTCATCGCGTTCTCTAGAGAAGCGAGATCCGAGCGATCGCCGTAGGCATCGAGGAATTGAGCGTTGCGAGCACGCATCTCGGCGTCCATCATGTCTAGACGAGCTTGACGCTCAGCAGCAGCGTCTGTATATTGCTTTGCGGCGATGCCTGTAAGACGAAGAGAGAGGATGGTTAGAGTCGGGTGTGAAGGGAAAAAAGAATCTGGCAGTTATAATGCCACTATAGAAACTTACCAACAGCGAGAGCGAGGGCTACAGGAGCGACGACTTTACGAGGCATCCTGGGGGTGTTGAGCATAGGAAGGAAGGAAGGATACACACGCGAGGTGGTAGAGAAGTTGCGCTGAGGAGGAGCCATTGTGTAAGAAAAAGAAAAAAAAAGAGGTGAAGAAAGAAGAGGGAGAGAAGGAGATGTAATCTCGCTAGAAATATATTGTGAGGCGTTGTTGGAGACCTGGCAGACGATTATACAGTCAGGTAGTTGCTGTCCTTGGAGACTGGGGAACAAGACAAAGATACTGAATGATAGGGGTGTTGTTGTAGTATATACGATGGGTTAAACGGTATTAGAGATAGTAGTGAAGACAACAAAGTGATGAATATCAGAAAGTCGAATATATATAATATGAGGTTGAGTAATGAGAATAATACAGCTGATAACGAAGACTCTTCAAGGATCCATATGTGGTGCGAGCCTCGTTGCTTTTATAAACACTCGGACGGATCATGTCTCGCTTGAGATTAACGGCCGCTCTATTTACTGTTCAGACGTTTGGTCGCTCTTACATCATCGGTGGAAAACGCCGCCCTCAAACCAAGCCTAGCACCTTGCACTTTTTGTTCCTGAGGGATTAGCTCTACAATTACGTCCTCGGTCCGCTGCGGTCACTATTTCGTTCTATTTCCTGTATCGACTAGGATCCCCTGACTTGTAGGTCTACGATCGTCTGCATCTCCTGATTTGGCACTAGACCTCTTCCTCCTCCTCCTCCTCCTTCTTCTATTGGGGAATTCGTAGCGCAGCTTGCATGTTTTTGGCGCCTACAGTAGTTATGTGTCCTGTGTCATTCTGTGAGAATAGCGCACAAGATATGCTAGGGATTCTTTGATGCTGTCGGCCACCTTGCTATTCAAACGTACTACATATCTGTACACATATCTGTAAGTATTCATATGAAAAAGAGGGTGTCCGTTGCAACAGCATTTATGAGGAAGCGGGCAACTTGACAGTACTTTACGTAGGGATCCTCCAAGTGGTGTCGGCAAGTACAGCAGTATCAACTGTATACTATGCCGTATGCTATCTCTCTATTCCTACGTTTCATCGCATTTGCTACGTCCTGTTCATAGTCTGCCACTTATATTACCGCCCCGGTTTTGATCTTGCTTTTATGGGGCAGGCTGTGCCATAAGCTGTTCAAGTTTAAAACCCGATCTTCTTACTTATTTTCTTGACGAACAGGCGAAAATGCCCAGGATTCACATTCTCCAATTCTTGCCAAGGACATGCACAGCATCGCAACCTCTGATATGTTCACTGAGGCGGCAAAGTGGCCATCGTGCCAGTTTCATTAAACACACAACGTCTTGCCAGAAACATCACCACATGTGGCCAAATCAAGATAACAGTCCAGAAATCAATGAATAAGCCAGCTCTAGAATAGGCGGCAACATTGGTGGTCATGGTAGGCGGTCTGAATATGAGCTGCTTGTCGCGTGTTTTGCTCTTGCTGTGGAGACATGTGGTGTGACCCCGGACCACAATTGTCCAAGTGTTAGCATATAATCATGATTTCCTTCAGAGGCGTATAGTTTGCTTTATCCGAAGTTCTACCTAGAGGGTTCTACTGGAATCTTAGAGGTTCGACTACTAAAGTAGAATTCGTAATACTATTTAACTTCTCAAGTTTGGGGTTATTTAGCGTGTAAGTATTCCTCAACAAAAATCTCACAGTAGAGAGTAAAGTTCGATTATTGCAGTAGAATATAGGCAGCAAAATGGACTAGTCAGTGTGCAGATACATATAACCATAGGTTATGTACACACGTAGTAGTACATAGTGCTATCTCTTACGGCCAAAATAACGGCGGTTTGTTTTAGATATGTGGCTGTTGGCGAATAGCACGCTACAACACCCAATCCTACAGTGAGTTTGTGCAGTGGCTGGCCCGTGGCTGGCGCACTAAAAAGCGAGGCCCCGCTTATTAGAGAATGTAGGCCGCTTTAGTGAAACCTTGCTCAACTTTTATCACTTGTTGCTGGTAGCATCACGACCCAAGTAAATGAAGGAAGATATAAAACACACTTAGAGGTCAACAAGTGTCTATACATATGTAACCTTGAGAGTCCAAGGGTCTTGTTTCGATACTACGATTATACAGCGTCATCAAAATACTGATACAGGAAAGATCAATTGATATCTACAACAGGACACCAATCTTGCTAGTAGCATCATTCGCTCTATGGTCTACAAGTTTCTTATACAATGGCTATCAGACTCATTGAGGCTATTAGAGTAGATTTATTCACGCCTAAAAATGTGTTTGGCGAGATGTCTGGATAGGTTGTATATAGTAGCATACGACGCACTTCTGATATAAATGTTTTAGGTGAGAACCCTATCTGAATATTCTTGACACTAGGGTAAAATCTTGCCTCTATGTAGCTAAATGTCGCCATTATCCAGCAGAGCCTCATATCTTGTCCCCCGAATTTGATTCAAATGTCGGCCCCGCCGCCGACTTCGAAAAAACCCTCCGTGGAAATTAACATGTCTAGATATATTTGTCCCTTTGATTGAGACCCACTCTCAATGGCCGGGCCTACTGTAACTACAGCTACAATCTACACTAGTTGTAAGGAAGCCTTAGTTGCATTTGGGCATTATGTGTAGATACGCTTCTTTCATTGCAATGCAGGGACTACGAGTCGGACACATTGCGGCTCAAGTTTCTTTGGTCTTCTTAGCCGTATCCGCTCCGTCTGCCCCTATCGTACCGGCCCGTTTTTTTGTTTAGTTGATACCAGGAAAAAACAGCACAAATCACTCTCTTTCTGTCCAATAACTACAAATACCCTTGGATACTATGCGGGAATTCAACCTTGTATTGCTCAATAATTACATAGGAGATATCGATATGTAAGAAGAGATAAGAATGAGGCCCACTATTATCCTGCTTGCGAGTCGACAATAGGAAGGGAGGATCGCCGCACTTGGTAATCGGCTTGACGTCATCGCATGGACAATACAGCCAAGACCCAGATTGGGTAGTGATAACAAAAACTGCAATCTCTAGCAATGATTATTGCTCGTTTACCAGCGGCTAAGTAAGGTTTTTGTCGAAACAAAATTGTAACAACCGGAAAACTTAAGTACATAGGTAGTATGTAATTATAGCACAAGACATAACACAATAATATTTACAATAACCATGTATCACGACCACCAGTTTCACGAACCCTTAGAGCTTGAAATAAAGAACAAAGATCCTAAAACAGTATTCGCTCCTCCTCACGAAAGACTTTAAGCTTTTCTATTTTTCAGCTAAGCTTCCTTTTTACTATACTGCCTTGGCTCTTTGGTCTTGAATATATCGTCAAAGCTCGATGGAAATCATACAGGCACAGCATTTACTTTTCCCAAACGACTAGCTGTATATTTCCCCCCCTTGCTATAGATTTCCATGAAAACTGTCAATGACGTTGTTGGAACGTCGTATTTTTATCCAGGCCCCTTACAACTATTAGTCTGATAAATTTATCCCAACTAACGTCAAGAGGACAGTTCCCCCACAAGAATACTCCTTTGTCAAGCAGCCAAAGTCAACACATGTCTTGGCAACGCATCAGCACAGACTTAGATACATATAGCCCTATGCCATTATACATCGTATACGTAGTTGAGCATCTGGGCTCGTCGAACAGACGTTAGAAGGCAAGAACGAAAAAAGGTTACAAATAAGTAACGACTAGGCATCGACCATATGAGGCCAACAAGGGAAAACGATCTACATTATCTGTTGGCAATACTACAGTGTGTATATAGTTGTACATTGAGGTATGCTTTTTTTTTACAGCCTAATTGTAGATCTAGGAGAAAAAAAGTGCAGAATTTCTAATTTAGAGGCCTTCTAGAGTTTCGCGTCAAAGTGATCACGAAAACCTCAAAGAGCCCGAATTTCCACATGCGACAAAGAAACAATTCTTATAATAGCAATTTCCAGTCTATTCATCTTATGCACTTGAATCTTTTTAATATCCTGGTTTTTATATCTACTCTATATGTTTTGAGGGATAGACAAACAGATCACGATATCAAATTGCTTTTATAGGAAATATATCAGGCAATTATGAAAAGACAAAGTGAAGTCCCGAGCACTACTAGTTTAGATATTGAATTTGAGGACTAGGGTTATTTGATGTTTTGTCAGAAACTTATCGAGCAACATGTACGCTTTGGAAACGCCCCAAAATAAAGTAACTATTTGACTACTTTATATACATCAAATTATTCCGACTCGTTGAATACGATTATCAATTCCTATATCATAGATTAGTTTATGCCTTACTATCATGGCTTGCGAGTTTGTGACACATCTATGTAGAGAATATAGAAGACACCGTGATGATGTATCCAATCAGTCGTTATTTTAAGATTAGAATCAAGTACTCGCAAGTAAGAGGACTACATAATTCCAAACCAACTAATTAATACCGTAGATCATGATATTGCTGTATGAGAGTAGGTAGTACTCGACATATGTTGACATTGTTGGAACTATGAAATCAACGGCGTATCATATATGGCACAAAGTCTTTATGATATCATACTACATTACTTAGTCATATAACTCGATGACCCACCCCTAGTGAGCTTATCAGCGTCATTGGGAGGGCTAGATGGCACCAAACCACGCAGTACTACAGGTACTCACGCGTATTCTATGCGTTATAGATGCGTATTTGGTGTGAACTTTGCTACAACGCATAGAATAATCGTGGAACCTGTTGATCTGCGTGTCTTTGGAATCAGCCAACCCTACTAATAATACCTTTGTTCGTATATGGCTTATACATAACTCAAAATAGCTACGTTGTCATATATTATAAGTTTATTCATGAGGGAATAAATTTTATTTGTATCATACGATTCTATTGAATCAAATATCTAGAGCGGTTGTCATATATCTGTCCCATCTTGTGTATTCAAGTGACATTTGGCGGTAAAATCAGATTTATCTAGCCTCTCCCTACTGATATCTTGTAAAAACACAATGACATGCTTTGGACATACGCAGTCGGTCGAACTCGTTTTCCCACCAATCTTCGGACAGTCAGCAATCACAGGTATATTCACACGCGAGCATCTCTCGTGACATTATCTGGGTTCGACGAATAAGCCAAGGGAGCTCTCTGTCCAACGCAGCCCAAGAGTGAGCCTGAGGGCTTCATGATAGGTTACCTGACATCTTGAGTTGCAGCAAAAGACGAAACATTCTAAAGAGCTATTAGCCAAGGTCATCTCCAGGAGAGCACAACTGATTCTGTCCTAGTTATAGCTCCGGGCTATATGGTCTCCTCAAGTATTTACATAAAATGTGTACTTATTCATTAAGTACAAGGTTTCAAGCAATTAGACGTATGGTATGATGAAATGTTTAGAGAATAAAGAGCAAAATAACACATATGAGCGTAGGGTATCCATCCTGTTTGGAAAGGCTCCGCAACATGGTATTCGTGAACATTGTTTTTGTTGGTTATTCTCCGTTATATCATATCGGCTGCCTTCCGAATCATCGTGTATTGAGCGTTTTGATTAGTTTACTAATTGTAATTAATAATAAATCAATGCTCCAAAAAGTATAGGACTCGTCGTCTTACTATCCGTATAGAGGTACAAACCCTAATGTAGATAGGGTTATCTGTATAATGACGTCAGAATATATGTAAGAATAACGAAGTCCATTTGTCTTTTACAGGCGTGCTAAGAACGATATCAAGAACAACGAGAGTAACAATGATAATAAAGTAGTCAGATATGTATAGTCACATGTAAAGTAATAGAGAGAGATGAGAATACAACAGTGAATTGTATTAAGTTTGGTTGTAGGCCCCGGCTTCGTGTGCCTGGTTCGTGCGCGTGCTGCTCTTTTCGTTGATTGTTTCTTATCTTCCTCGATTAGTATGGGCATTTCTTTCTGGTCTTGAAAAAGTAACACGGCAATACCGTTTCACTGCATGATTATATTAAAAACGGGTTGAGAACAAGGAAAGCGAACCACTCCTTCTACAAGAAACACTGGAAAACTCGTACCGAAGAATGAGATGCCAAGATGCGGAGAGAAACCACTAGCATTAATAATAGTAGTAGAGGTGGTAGGGATACAGGTAGATGAACCGAGTTCGCTAGAATGCGATGTTTGTTCGGGGAATTTTCGAACCATCGCCGTTTATTTTTGTCCATTTGCCTTCTATTCGACAAAGATCCGGCTATTGGCCTACAATCACTTGATATATTCCGTTTTATTTCAGCCATATCCCCAAAGTAGAAGCTGGATCAGAACATATTTCAACCTGGCCATCATATTAAACTATTTGCATGTTCTCTCTTTAGAGAAAAACCTGTCAATAAGTTGTATACATATAGTCGTAATAGTTAAGCACTGCCGGATCAACTAACAATGGCCCACTATCTCCTTCTTTGGCACAGTAATACTGACACTATTAACCCTGTGACTCACAACTCGGTTCACCAGAGGTTCTGAACGGTGGAATTGGCCAGTTGCAGCACTGCCAATGCTTGTCTCGGTAAGGAGAAAAAGCAAAAGTGCAAGGCCTGTTCTGGTGTATATATATAATAAGCACATGTATCACGTAGAAGCTCAAGCACTCGAAGAGGATTGTCTTAAACGTGCACATTGTCTCCTTTAAAAAACCTTAAAAAATGTTACCGATCAAGAAGCTCCCTGTTAACCTCAAGTGGGCCAAATACTTTACAGTTGATTTCCATGGGAAAGATGCTGTCATCAGGATTTTGATGTCGTGTCCCGAATAAAACTCTAAAATGCAGAGGCCAATGGATGGACCGACCACTATAAAGAAAGCCACCAACTGGTCACTGTGATGGACGTCTTGAAAGTGAATTGGCTCTTACCTACTCAGCCTAGTAGTAAGCAACTTCACGATAAAATTATAGAGAAAAGCGAGGTTGATTATATGGTTTGGTAAATATTAAAGATACACAACTAGATAGTAGATAGTAGACAATAGACAGTAAGAAAACAAAAACACTACCGTTGAAAAATTATCGGAAGATAAACAACAGTAACAACCAATGATACCGATAGACGGAGCACATTAAACAGACAAATCGTTTCAAAACATGTCCCATGAATAACAAAGAGCTCGTAGACAAATCCTGAGGAATGCACTAAGAAGCTTGCTGCCAGCCATCGTTGTGATAAAAATAGTGATAGGCATACACACTGAAACCCCCGGTCTCTGCACTTAAGAGAGAGCTGGGTTTGTGCACGCCAGGAAGAAGCGAAGACTTCGGAAGACCAACAAGATCGGGTTGCGTCGGTTCCGGAGTGATAGTAAATATAACAATAATAGGTGCGATACAATCAAGTACGCGGGAATCTCTGAGAAGGAGAAGGTGCTGTAAAAGATGGAAGCAAAAGAAACCAGATACAAGCAGATCGATAGAGATATCATAGTACAGAGGAGACAAGGAAATAAGATTATACAGAGAGATAGAAGGGAAAAAAGAAAAAAAAAAAAAAAAAGGAAACGCAATAAAGAGAGCAAAGTAGTCATCCAGATGGCTTGATCACAATAAAACAAAAATCAAGTAAACGAAACGCCGTGCTATTCGGAAACCGAAGGTGAGTAACAAAAAGAGAAAAGAGGAAATTAGAGTGAAAGAGCGAGACTGATAAACACCCCAATGATTATGGCGATGTATCAAGTAAGAAGTAAAGAAAGATGGCAGAAGCCGAGATAAAGGACAGAAAAAGAAAGAAGAAAAAACGTGGTAATGGCAAAACACCATTATAATTCGTACACGAGAAGTAGCTACCGCATAGCTACTACCTCTATAATAAATCGTACAGACTAATACACATTACAAGTACCAATATACTTGAACTTAGTCAGAGGAGATGTCAAGTCTGGGGATCGCCCAGCAGTCATCGATAATGCGGTCACCCCACGACGCAATCTTGCCACTCCAGAACATGGTAGCGAAAGCAGTCATGTTGAAGAGAAGATCAGCAGTGACAGCAATAGCGTTGGTCATGTTAGCATTGCACTTGGGGTGAAGCATGATTTCCGCCGAGATCATGCTCGCATTCTGGCTGGTGAGAGTCTCATCACCGCTTCCGATCATATCGAAAGTGGTCTTGAGCTCGGGCTTCATAGTCACACCAGTCGACAAGCTGATGACGGTAAGCAGCTTGAAGGCAAGCTGGACGGTCAGAGTAGCACTGGGGTTGATAGAAGCCTTGACGTTTTGCGAGATGTTCGCATACGCATCGTAGACGGGGTACTGGAAGCCGCTGATAGTAGACTGGGAATCATCGAGGAAGTCCAAGTGGATGTGACCATCAGGGATAGAGAAGCTCATGTCAGTAGCAACAACAGCAGCGCCGTTGACATCGATAGAACTGCCAAGAGCGAAGGAAACAGCAGGGCCCAGTTCGACGATACCGGGGATAGTGACAAGGTTGTAGGCAAGACTCTGGGGGGCATAGCTGATGACATGTTTGTAGGCAGCTCTGACCGAGGCAGACAGAGCAAGCTGCGAGTCAAAGGAAACATCGACGTCAAAGGCAAGCTCGTCAATCTTGAGCTTCCAAAAGTTGTAGCTCAGGTGGCCGGTGATGTTGAGGTCAGCAGCGAACCAGGCACGATTAGCAGTAACGTTGATGTAGTCGTAGTCAGTGTACAGAACAGTATCGTGGGGCAGATGCTGGGCAAAGATGAACTCGGCCTCGGGGCTGACAGAGATACGCTTTTTCAGATCGTGGGCTGGGAGCGAGTTGAACTCCATCTGGAAAGCCTCTGAGACACTGGAGATATCGACCTTGCTGGCCTCGACAGTGATGCTGTTAGTGGACTCATCTCCCTCGATGTTAGCGGTGGTGTAGAAACCACGCTCCTCGGTACCGTCACACTCCTCACCGTGGTTGGTGATGAGGACGATATCGTCCTCGGCGGTCCATTGCGTCATGGCCTCCTGGTAAGCAGTGGCGTTCTGGAATGTGACGACGATGTTACCTGAAGAGCAGGAGACGTTCTTGAGTCCGTAGATGTACTCGAGGACAACAGCGGGGGCAGCAGTGTTTAGGTGCATGGTAATAGATCCATGGTTGTTAGCGTCAGGCGAGCCATAGCTCATAGAAACGTTGTACTGGGGCTTGATGCTGTCGATAGACTTGGCTGAATCATCAGGCTGCTTGGGCAGATAGATATCGGTGACGTTGGCGGCAGTAGCAGCCGGAGAAATTTCGACGGACTTGGTAGCAGAATCACTGACAGTGTGGGTTACAAGGGCAACTTCAAGCTTTGAGCTGCCATCGTCTTCTTCATCGTCGCCGTCAATGCCGTCAACCATAGCAGGCATCGTGGCGACGTATGTGCTAAAGGGAATAGACTGGCTGGTAGTGGTGACGGCAGCACTGTCGCTTACGCTGAACACAGTGGTGGGGCGAGAAGAGTCGAAGAACTCTAGTGTGGAAGAGGGTGTGTCACGGCGAACAACACAGCCTGAGTCGGAGCAGTCGTCTAAGATAAGAGGCACGGCGTTGACTAGAGCCGGCACGGCCAAGGAGGCCAGTAGGAAATTGGAAAATCCGATCATTGTGAATATAGGACTGATAGATGGCGTGAAGAGATATCAAGGTATCAAGACGATCAAACTCAAGAGTAGTAAGTAAGGAATGTAAGAGGCATATAATCCAGCAAGGAATGTGATAGAGGTTGAGCTGAGGGAGTGTAATGAACTGTAGAAGCTCTGTGATGGTGATTATGGTGATGATGATGATGATGAGTCGTCGGATGGAGAGACAAGATAGAAACGAGGTTGAAGGAGGGTGGAGGGCCCCGAGATATTATATACAGTTTAAGTTGACGATGGCCAAGACGGAGGATGTGAACTGGAAACCAAGCTGGTGGGACTGGGCGCCAGGCAAGACCAGACAGAGTATAGAAACCATGGAGTGTTAAAATCTATAGACGGAGTGACAGGTCCAGGCGCACCCCTTCCTCACTTCGTGTACGCTAGACAGATATCTCGAGCGTCCAAGCTATCCCTCGCTATGAATGCTCCGGGGTGGGAAGAGTTTGGTAGGAAAGTGGGCAAGAGTTCACGCCTCTATGCCTCTTTGAGTGACACGCCCAGCCGGCCCGAAATGGTAGACATCCTTTCTTAACGTTACTGCTCACATTGATGCATCTAGAGAGGGAGATGGGACAACGAGTAGTAGTGGTAGCAGCCACTCCTTTCTTTGGTATCAGGTATTGGCTATTGGCTATAGGCTATTAGGGTGTAAATGGTTCAGAGTAAATGAAGTGTTTGCCCCCCTAGTCACTAAAGAAGAAAAACATACCACCCACCCCCTGTGACTTCCAGTCTAAGTTGGGCCAAAAGCGTCCAAGCTGTGCTTATAGCCGGTGCAGTTTGGGGTCCAAGCGGTACTAGTCTTTACCTTGTTGAGGGCAGATGCTTGGCTGGACGGGCCGTGGTATTTGTGCAAGAATAAAGCAAAAAGCAGCGAGAAGAGCGCTGAAAAAGGAAGAATGGAAGCTCGAGGTCGTTGCCGGCAAGATAGATAGCCATACTCCTACTTGTACGGCCACGGGCCAGCAGATATCTAGCAAGAATAGCTCGCAATGTCAGAGCTTGGTGCCTTTGACTCTCAGTGCCGCTAGGCAATGAGCACGATGGATCCTGGCTTAAGCAAAGTCAAATACAGCACAACTATGTGATTTTTCTATAATGGATAAAAGGAGATACAGGTGCCTGATAAAGGTACTTATAAAGTACTTATAGGCCCGGGCTATCCGCCAAGACCTCAAAATGCCAAACTGGGATATCAAATCCGCCCACTAAGAAGCGGCGGGTTTTGTGGTTACAGGTAGGGAATCCGCATGGCTTTCGCTCGCAAACACTAGCGCTAGCACTGATATAAACGCTGAAGAATAGGTTTATCGTTCCTACAGCACAACTACAGTGAGTACTCTGCCAGACCTTATTTTGACTTGACTATAATTAATGTCTACCTAGACCTATGGCAGTCGGTAAAACAACTCACTCAGACAAACATTACGAATATTGATTGTGTTTTGCCTATCCAGACACAGCGTAATAGTAGTAATCAGTCTATGAAGATGTCACCATCAGATTCTACTCTCAATTACGCTTCTGAGGGGCCGGGCGTTGACCTGTGTCAGAAAGAACGTTTGAGCTGAGATTTCTCAATTTCCTGTGCTTTTTTAACTTCACTTTGTGCACTGGAGAACAAAAGGCTTGGCTATGTTTCTTTGTTCTCAGGCTTCTCTCGGGCCCCTCGCTAAGCACCCAAACAGCTATCAGATCAGGCTTCTTCTTGTCCAGAGTTGACAGTGATAATCAGCGTTCCAGTTCATCAGACAATAACAGACCTCAGCAGAGGTCGTCGAAGTTGTCATTCCCATCAACCAGTTCGTGCCATGTATGTGTGTCTAGTAATCTGACAGTGACTTCATCAACCGCTGTACTATTGTAACAAGTGCAGTGCCGCTTCAAGTCTTCGAGAGAGCATGTGATCATGACACCACTGACACTACTATTGTTCACATCCCCCGTGAAGCAAGTTTATATACGCTGTGCACACAATATAATGCATTGGATATGTGTCAGCATATGACTAGCTAACATAGGGAAGTGTGACTAGAATATAGACTCAAGACTCGAAAATGGTCAGGGCTCCGGGGATAATGCCGAATATACGGATGTGGATTGAGAGACGATGATGATGATTTGACGCTAATTTGCTACGCCGTAAACAGGGAAAATCAAGGTAAAATCAGAGCACATTAATTTAAACTACATATATGTATAGACCATACAAGCCAGCCGGTCCCCGATAGATGCATCTACAGAACTGGTGCGGGTGTGTTTTTAAAAATAAAGCGTAGCGTCTACTTGCATGGTCACACTAGCAAACAAAGCGTTCCTATTTTCTCCTGCACCACCACATACATAGCAAACATTATTTTATTCTTACTATCTCGGTCTATCGAATGCTTACTTGCTTACTAGACCGTCATCTGTTATTTTACCAGTACGCCACTTCTACCTTGTATGCTCTAGCCACTTCATGAAACTGATAACTACATCTACACGCTTACTAGCATTCCAAGCTTGTGTATACCCGGTAGAGTATAACAGTGCTCCAATGCTATTGCCTTGATGGGCCCTAAATGTTTGTCACTTCAAGATAAGCCAAGCCTAGACCTTCAATCAATATATCAACATCTTTATCTTTGACTGGGATGCCACTCAGATTGATATCGAATAGACACCACTCAAGCAAGAGAGAAAACTTATCCCATCCATATATCAAACCCTAAATTCACGCAAGGCTCATGATATAACCAAACAATATGCGCAGGTCTTTAGAAATCAGATTGTGGCGGATGGCCTGAGGTGGTATTCAATACAGGCAACGTTTGTGCATTTGCAGCCTGTTTGCACATCTTTATGCTCTAAACCTCTCAAACTGGGTCTTTATGGTATATACCAGAGCGCCGTTACTAGTAAAGAAGAAAACAATTCACCAAAACATCCAATATATCTACGAAAACAACTATAGCTGCGAGTTAATTAGTAGCGTAACACGCACTACAACCCTCCGCAGCACAAATCTAAGTATGCAGTTTGTGATAGTTATATAATCTTAATCTTAATTCACCCGCTATGTTTGGGATGCCTGGTGGTTTGTGCTTTGCCGTCAACTGAGAAAAAAATAGGAATGCCAACTTGTTCTCGCTGCTATTCAACCCTTTCTCGTATAAGAACCAACCCTTATTGTTGAAAGCTATGTAGATCAAATTCATATCGTTTTCTTTTTTTTTTTTTTTTTTTTTTTTTTTTTTTTCATAAGCTCTATAATTGTGGTCTGGGATTCAACTGAGGAATTGTTTACCAAACAGCAAATTGAATACCCAAGCTAAAATTTCTAGCTAAGCAAAAAGCCATCAGTAAACGCCAATAAAAACAGGCAGGCGTTGTTTCATGCTGTCTATAACTAAAACCACATAAGCCAAGAAACGAACTACAGTCAGTAAACAATGCTGCTATTTATGACCACAGAATACGAAATGGAAATTCATGTCTGTCTTGGCTTGGCCTTCAAGTGTACATTTCTGGTTCACTGTTAAATATTTCAAATATCACCTTGTGAATTCTTGTCTATTTGGCTTATAAGGAAGATTCATTCACTAAGTGGTCATGGAGTGTATCGGTTCAAACTGGCTTACGGGTAGCGGTTAGTGACGGTAGAGTACATAATACATAGTTATGTATAGTGTTTTGACCATACTAGAAGTCAGCAAGTCTTTCGAGACACACGAAAAGGCCGACTTTTCGGAACATAACTAAAGGAATCATCGTTCCAGTATCCTGGATCAGATAGTTCGGATCATATATACTGAGGCTAAATATATTCTTGCTGTAGTTAAAGAAAAGGATCTGTAGATAACTCTAACTCTTATACTATTATCAGCTTCTAGGCCCCTTGTGCTTCAAGTGGTCTGTGTGGTACCCTCCATTACGGCACTTCCAGAAGCCTACCTGCTGAACCAATCCATATCCATTTAAGTATAGAGACAGGCCAAATTCGCGGTTTGGAGCTCAAAAAGGGAGAGCTCGTCTCGCCCGAGCACAGAAATGGACGTCGTAATTTTCATGCTGACTCTAACATGGTGATATACATATAAGCGTATGAGTAATTTGGTCTTTATTTATCTGTTTATCTGTTTAGAGAAATACACATGTGCAGATACATGTGAAGTCTTTCGGATACAACAATTCAATGCGGACATCATGAAGTTACATACATGGTTTCTATCGTTATTGTGTCAGAAAGTGCGATCCCATCAGGTCAAAAATCTTAACTTCATATACATCCTTGAAATGATCAAGCTGCTACTGTAGGGCTTATACCTTGTATATATTACTGTATATCTGTATATATACAAAACGACAAGAAATGTCAGATAAGCTTATTCTCCTGACTTTGCCCCCGAATTCACTTCGCGTATATCTCCGCTTGGTTCTGGCGACATCAGTTCCTACTTTCTTTTACGTGCGACCTATCAAAGTTAAACCGGAAGCAATATAAGCCTTGAGTAGTCCCAAGGGTAGTAATCTTTTATATCCTTTCATTTTCTCCCCTTTATGCCATGGATCGATTGAGTAGAGACTCTCATGATGATGAATAAAGAAGAAGATTGAGAAAAACCAGGTCCATCACCACTGTGTTATATTGTGTGCGTACGTGCATAACTCGGCAGTTGCACATACAAATCTACAATGCAAAGCTGCAATGTAACCACTACTTAGATCAAGCCAAGCTTGCGCTTTTCCGCAAAGTTCGTATGCATCATTCCTTTTTCCCGGTATTTTTCTTTAAATTTCTCCCTATACCATAGCTTTCCTCCCTATCGTGACCGGGCTAACTATATTTCGACAGTCAACTTTTTGATCCCACCATAAACTGTAAAAATGAGACATCTTGGTATTCTCACGATATCAAAGCTTCTTCGCCAATAGAGGTTTTCATGTCTCTATAGGCCTAGGACTACAATTCTATCAAACGACATCACGCAAATCATACATTGTCGACAAGAAGGTATACTATTATGACTCTATCAAGTCTAGCAAAGAACACAATTACTGTCTTGGCACCTTTGACACCACAATATATCTTAGTCTTGATCCTGGCCTAAGTGCTTTGTCAAAGTAAAAGAGTACCTTAATGTATTCGCTTCCGTCTTGATAGCTGTCCAACTTCAACTGCTTTGTCTCCTTTCTTTTTTTTCTCGGACCGTCCCTATCCACTTTGTCGCCAAGACCTGTACAATAGATCAACTTGGCCTCAGACGGCGCCGCGCTGCGTCAAGCTTGGACCTTACCCAGTCACGACTATGGTGAGGCCAATATGAGAACAAGTGAGTTCCTTATCCTGTTGACTGGTAACAAGACGCTCTTCTTTCTCAACCAACCGCTGTCCTGGTTCGAGCAAGAATATTCAACTAATACCCGCGTAAGTGAAAGTGACAGGAGACAATGGAAGAGCTAGTTTGTGGTTGTTTAGGCGGTGTGAGTCAAATGGCCGTCCTGTGGCTCGTGGGATTGTGTTCGCCAGTACAGACAAGATTAAGACACTCTTTGATAGAGAAGAAATAATTGTCTATCCAGTCTGATATTAGCGGATTCAGGATAGCCATGATTTATCAAGATCGAGTGCTTCACTTTCGGTTAATGCATATTATCTAGTCACTGGTTCATATAGGGTGTAGTTACATATCAGTCCTGAGCCGGATAATATGCATGTAACACCTTAAAGAAAGTTGACAGTTGGCGAATCCAGGTTGCACACCCTTCCCTGATATATGGACGCCCTTAGAGTTCTCTTTACTTTGGCTCTTTTTTACCCCCCTCCCCCCCCCCCCNNCCCCCCCCCCCTCTTCCTAAGCTCATGGTTTAAACAAGATACAAAAATGCTCAAAACACACGCTTATTAGCCCCCAAAGTGCTACTCAAATTCAGCGCTAACGCATACCATTTAGCCTTCTACAGTTCTACCCAAAAGGTCCTCAAGAGAATAGTTCGTAGTTGAGCATTGCTAATATCTTGAGATCATCTCGCTCATCTTCGTTTCTGTGTGCTAAACTAGATATTCAATAATATAGACTTCAATGCAGTCAACATGAATGGTGATTTCGGTCCTCTCTCTCAATTTGTCACGATCTCCAAGCCTTCTCTCCAAGCCTTCTCTCCTATCGTCTTGTAGGAACAAGCAGATTGCATCTTTATGCTACCCAAACATCACATGTAGCATAACATGTGTTTACCAGTGTTTTTATTCCTTTTTGTTCCGCTTATAGTTTCATGCCGAGTCGATACAAACTTTCTTCTTGATACATACTTTATAGCGCAAATTGTTTCTAATCGCTTTGTTTGTCGTTTTCTTTTGATGATCTGGGTCATCCGTAGTTTTACTCCCTTCTCGAATATACTTGCCGTCTATAAGCTCTATTTGTGCATGTCGTCTATGTCAGTGACAACGTTACTTACCTGATCGCAAATGCTATCAAACTACATAGTAAGACGGCACATAGAAGACTTCTTCTTTGGCAGTGTCGGTTCCTGTGGTTCTATCTATCCGGCTATCACGGTCTTTCTTAAGTTGTTCCTAAAAATGGCGATTTGTCTGTTGGCAAAGATGGCCCGACGTCTTGGTAGGTGCGTTTCTTTTCTTTCTTTAACTATGTGCTTGTCCTGGCAAGCTTCCTAGTATTATGCAAAAAATAAAGTTCCTGATAATCTAATAATCCAAATTTCAGTATTCAATATGCACAAGGTTTTGATTCACGATATGAGCTGTCAAAAAGGTGTCTCTTATGGTTTCTTATTTCTGTTCCTCTGATTGTCTTATTCTCTTCTACAAAAACTTAGCCTTTCGGGGGCAATATAATTGGGAATACATCTCCATCTTAGGCTTCATCAGCCTACTCGTCTAATCATTTCTGCATGAATTTTGTGGCTCGAGCTTGTCTAGTTCGTCTAGGGTAGGATGGTTAAATGGTAGTTGAAATTTGACTTACACAATACTAGGGTTGACTAACCCTAATGTATTCTGATGAGCAAACAATAATTTAATAATAAAAAATAATAAAATTTGTGTATTTCTTTGTTTGTTCTATCAAATATGATATCTTGAATTTTTGGATGACGAAGGTATAATAAACCATATTATTGTTTCCCCTCATGCAAAGATTTTATTAATGAAAACATACCAAAAACACCGCACAAATATCGTTAAATTGCGCAAAGGATTTACTTTGACTTGAGAACTATTCTAACTCTGCCACTTCAACAAATAGCCTAAATTTGCATAGTTTGTTCGAATGGTAACCTATTGTTCATATTCCAATTAGCGGTAACGTAACTGATTTCAGTGGGCGTGTCCGTTTTCACAAGCAACGATTAGTCAAATGAAATCTCGTATGATTCATAGTGGTGAGAGTAGCATTAATGTGATATAAGATTGCGCCACATCAACAGGACCTTCTTCCGATACTAAAGCCAACTAGAAAATAAACAGATACACCGAGGACTCAATACATCATCGGAGTCGGAAGAGTTCCATTATTGCTAATGACGTGATTAGTACTACTCAAATGGTACTACTCAGAGTATATATGTATCTCGGCGCAGATAAGACTAGCCAGCTGTATTTTTATTTCTAGCAGTAGAATAACCTGCATTAGGCTATGACGTGGGGAATTGTAGAGTATATAGTCGATCATAGCTTCAAAGCCGAAGTAATGAGGGAGTTCTTCAACGGTCCTTTTGTTCGATACTATAAAACAAGATATGTTAGGCGCTGGAGTGATCGAAGCGCCATGGCGAAGTGTGTATATGAAATACAGTGCTGTAATAAAGTGCCATCATGGCCAGCTTTCTTCTATATTGGCTATAGCTCGTCATCTTGGCAGGCCACCAAATGAAATAAAAGTGACAAAAGCAGATGATGAAGAACAAGCGAAACCGGCGTCAAGAATGCATGGGACACAACGTGATCTCCTCCATTTGTCGACCTTCAACTTCCTCGTTGACTTGCGCTGAGAACAGCGGAGAGGAACAACAAGCCAAAAAGACAAGTGGAGATCAGATATCCGCTGAACTTACATACAAGAAAAACAAGCAAGCAAACCGTGGCTCGGAATCTTTCTCTTTGGTCGGCTAAAGGCAGACGGGGACACAGTTTGTTACTATATCGAGGCACTTGTCATGATAGGCCGTTTGCTGTGGCGCCCCTACAACGCGATCGTCCGATCGCCATGTTCAAGGTTTTGATACTGCCACAGGGACCGCATGTCGGTCCTTTGGCTTACAGCAAGGACTCTTTGGAGGCCACGATGTTACAAACACCGGCTAAAGGCCCGGGACTTTCTAGCTATTAGCAAGTTTACAGCAGAACTAGAGATATGCAGCAGGGAAAGAGACTAAGCCGTCCTCGTGATTCTTGATGCAGTCAAACCAAGCAATTATAAGGTTTTAGCGCCTTAACAAGATGCAAGAGGCGGAGTCTAGCACGCCGACTAGTAGCTTTTCAAGTCTCTATATGTGGCTTGTCTATCAGCAAGCTGAACCATCAGGCACTTTGGCCTCCTTTGCAAAAAACGTGGGCTTCAAGGACCTTTGGACTTTTTGATATAGCCCTAACTATATGTATCATTAGGGTTAGAATATCGCGCGGACCTCCTCGTTTTGTAGACCAAAACTTTCATGAGTTACAGCGATTTATACTCTATATACTGGGACATGTACGATTTAGGCAGCTCAATAAACGATTGCCGCTCTAAAGCCACAAGAATAGGTGTAGATGGAAAGAAAATACTGCACAAGCCACCACTATGGAAGGAGAAAGTGTCAAAAATCCAAGACCAAGACACTGCCACTGGAAGCCGTTCAGCTTTGGGATTTTTTGATATCTCTATTGCCGTCTTCTTTTGTTCTTGGTTTGAGTATCTGCTGTAATTGTAACATCAAGAACGTTTAGTCTCAGCTGAAAAAAATAAGAGCCGAACCTCATTGTCACGATGCTTGACACTAATTGTTTTAATAGGCTTCCTGTTCAGTCACTTTTGCATATCTAGATAAAATATGGCCAACTCAAACGAAGTCTAGTTCCCATGACCATCAACGTCATTGTTTGAGAGCTAACTTTGATTTCGTCTTTTTCCTTATTATCTTGCTATCCTAATCTTCAACATGTTTGTTACATATCCAACATCTAATCTTATTACAGATCAGTACCGTGTGATCAGGATCAGCACACCATTTTTTCCGCCGTATTACTATTGATATACACTTTACGCAGTTTCAACTTCTTATCAACCTAGTGAGCTCGTTATGTTCTGTTATATCCATCTTGGACCCGAAATTAGCGTTGACAAGCAAGAGAATCCGTGCAAAAAAGAAAACGAATCAAAAGTTAAAGTTAATCAGGGGAAAGATAATGAATGGGCTTATCAAAGATAATGTTTCCAGCTGTTGAATTTACCGAGCATGAAATCAGACGATGAACATAAAATTTCTCTAGTGTGCTATGCTTAACAAACAACGACTTTTTGCATATAGTGCAGTGTGCTTACATCTTTATTCCTCCATAGTTTGTCTCTAGATACTTAGTTCAATGAAATTTGTGGATTTCTCACTTGCCGATTAGGATTATCTATTTGATACTGATAGTCGCACATTAGCATCCCCTTCGTATCCTTTCGTTCAATTTTTATGATGCCCTTCAATTTACAAGATCACATGCTCGAGAATTGCCTCTCGTTCTTCGTACAATAGTAGACTCGGCTGTCGTTATTTGGGCTTATTCCGAGAAGATGTAGTGGTGTTAACGACAACTTGATTCTCTATTTTATGAACCAACCGGATCTCCAACTTGCGCAGCGTGACTAACCATCACAGCACAGAGCCTACCATTGACTGTCGTGCTACTAGTCATTGATACATGATAAATTACTACCGTCTCGCTGCGCGTAAATACATAGATAGTCTAAACTGATGATAGAGTTATGTTCATTGGCCTAATCATCCATCCCGTCAGGAAACTCGCTCTCCCTCCCTGCTTGATATCGTCACATTTTGCCTCTGAACTTTTTCCCAAGAGACTTTCTACCGTTATTGGCGTCAGACTAGCTTATGCAAGATTATCACTACGACATTACTCAAGGGATGCCTCGATATATGAATGTCAGGTAGACTCACCTACTCGCTAAAGAACCCTCAATGCCCACCATGGTAGTATCTGCGCAGGTACACGTCGTAGTGACCCCTCTACTCTACGACTATACATGGATATATATATCAAGGTACGTAGCAGCATATCAACCTGCAATATAACATCCGCTAAGACTATCCCAGGAAGCACCCGTCCGCTACATAGATATGTATGTAGTCCACCGTTTTAGCTACCACTACCATATTGAAAAGAACATGGATATTACACGTGGAACACCCGTTTCTTGGCAGTTAGGAAATAGACGCCCATTCACTTATTCACTTGTATCTGTACAGCAGACCAGAAATTCTCAGGAATGGACAAGCGGTTCAAGGATTAGACTTTCTGTAAGTAGAGAAAAAGAGACGAGAGGTCACTAAAGGAGCCTTTAGGTTTAAGTTAGTACCACTGGTACTTAAATCTTGACTGAGATCTTACCAGTACCAGTTTTCTCAGAGAAACAAACTACAAACCCAAACAGCTCATAACGTTTCCTCTCGGAGATAATATATCGGAAGTTATCAACACTGGCTGTTCAGATAATTGTGATCAAATGGTATCATTCTAGCGTAATATACAAAGTCTCTGATCTTACCATCAACGATACGTTACGGCGCTTACGAAGCTCTCAGTATTGCTCGTCTAGAATCTACAGCCACGAGGACAATCTTCATGCCGGGACCCTTTGTTCTACTCAGTTTAGGGATTCGCTCTTCGGCTTTTCTTGTCCTCTCTCTGGTACTCTATCCATCGACCACGCAAACGATTCGTCTATAAGAAAAAAAACGTGTTTGTTATATCCGACCCTCTGAAATAGCCTATTCTCCATGATTAAATGAATTGATGTAACCCGCAAGTTCTTCTGAATACATATGCCGCAGCAGCGATACTCTTTGATTGTGTGCTGAGTTCGCATAGACCTCTTTGTCTCTCTGTTTCTCTGCCTGTTTGTTTCTAAACATACATTAGGAAAGATAGAGCCCGATGTAACGGAAAGTTGCATTCAGCTTCGCGGATAGTCTAGCTCAGACTAGTTTGCTATGTGCTTTGACACCGGTTTACATATAGTTAGACTGGGCAAGGTCCTGGCATATATAAGCAACACAAAGATCAAAAGAGGAAAAGGTGATTAAATCAAAGGGATGTATGATATGTATCTTACTCTACCGTCGCATCGTCTTTCGTGACTTTCAACTCACCAAAATATGCTCTACTTCACCAAATTGCTTTGTCAGTGGTGTGAGTCTGTGTGTTTGTGCACCCAATTGCTAAAAGCCCGATTTCAGACACAAGCAAGAGTATAAAACAGAAGCGCCTAAGCGACATTAAGACAATATTAACCGTCAAGAAACGTCATAGCAGAGAAAACGAAAAGACAGAGTATAGCGGCCCAAAAAATCACTTTTCAGATATGGGTTCTACCAAAAACGCCGTCCCGGGTTATACATCAGATACCATTTGGTATAAGCTGTCCCTATCGTGGGAATCATCATATTAGTGAAGCAGGCGCCTAGCCGAAAAAGACTATTGGACGACATTGCTGTAAATGGATGCGTAATCTGGGAATCGAACCCAGGGCTAATCGAAATCATTGCTTTTGATGGCAACGATTAATGTTACCACTACACCAATTACGCTTCGTGTTTTCATATGATACGCTTTGCTTGTAGAGATATATAGAGGGTAAGGTGATGTTGGGCTGTTTTTTGGACCACTAGTACTAGTTCTTCGGGGCTAGGGGACATTTTTGTCCCGCACATACAAAGCTATTGAGTTTGTCTGTAGCGGAGGACTTTAAATATCTGTCCGGTAGCCAACCCGGCGTCATATAATCTCAGTGATTTAGGCAGACGTAAAATATGATCAAATCAAAACAAATCAGTTGGGTTGTTTTTACCGCCTTCAGTCTTCATGAGCCTCCTCCTATCGCTGGGTGGAAGCCACTCACTGCTTGTTGTATTTCATGAATATTTACTTTGTCGAAGTCGGTCGCAGTGATCTCCCCATTAGCCCCTTGTAGTGCATTTGACCACCGGACAACGCCACAAACCGCTTTAAGCTATACATCTCTGTCTAGATAGAGGTATGTATGCTGATGATGAGTGCTCTAGACTCATTTGTGTTGGAGTTGGGCCTGACTTCTGTACAACAAAAGATATCAACATGAAGTAAATGATCCTTACATCAAGACAGTGATGATATGTCTAATACGATTCTTTGGGGTCATTAGAGCCAAGATAGATTACAGCTTTATGGCCTTGTAGTGGTATCTACCTATTATAGATAACCAATTCTTTCTATAGATCGAAAACACACCCTTCAGGAACACCCTTTACAATAGAGGTATAGACAAGTTCTAGTAGTGTTATCTGAAAGAGGGCCCTACAAGCACCCTCTTTTATCAAAACCACCGCACCTTTTTCTAAGCTTCGAGAAGGAAGTTGATGTCACACATTCATGAACTATCGGTGTGTAATGGGATGCTTGTTCTTGCTTAGTATCATGTTGCAGTGTAAGCCATAATGAAGCATTTGTTGTCCAGAGTTTTACCATTCAAACAATGATGTACAGTACTCCATCTAAATCTCTGCGTCTTCCATATTATTGGCAGAAGCTTGGTGTGATTATAGTTCACTAGCAAGAGAGCTACCTCTCCAAAACCCCCATCTGTGTTGCCTGATCCACTAAACTTGCTATCAACAAAGCCAACACGCCCTCAAGGCCAATCACTTTTGCTACATGGTAAAGCTATGCCGCCTAATTCACCGAGCTAACGTTTTCTTTTTGGGAAAAGTAATATCTATTGTTTCTTGGCTTTGGGCGGTCCCCAATTAGAGCTACTGGAGATGAAATGATGCCTTTGATCAAAAAATCTTTTCTCACTCTTCTGATAATTACTAATTTTTATAGTAGTGTATCATAATCAAACTCTCTCTTGATGGTTTTGCTAGCTAGAAGTAACGTACTGTCGGTTCAGCCCAGTCATTCTGAGGATCTTATCTTGTTGGAAGTCATAGCAAAGCAAGCTAGGAAACCACGGTCTAAACAGATCTAGATGTTCTTATGCCAATGTATCAGCCAGAGGCTTTTAAGTTCGTGTGGTACAGTAAGGATTATATCGTCGGCAGGTTCTTTCCATTTGCTACCAGAGTAACTACCCTCGAGGATGGTTCCACATTCATATCATCGTTGTTGCCTATCTGAAGAATAGAAGAGCCTTTATTAAGCCCAACCTTTCTAGTGGTGAACGGTGCTTGACCCAAACCGGCAGCCCTTGAGACTTTTAGGTTCGGTCTGAAGCTCCAACTATCTCGATATGCCAGATGATCGTCTCAAATAAGATCGCGAACAAAAAAAAAAAACGGCTATTTGAGGCCGCCGCAGAATCGGTGGCGGAGATGCTAACTAAGTGTTAGTTTGTCCCGGAGATTACTTTTGACATGATCCTTCATTCTTCCCCATGTCCGCTTGACAGGAGTAACCCCGCCAAGTCACGAATGCGCCCCCAGATGCAATGTCACCCCCAACTTCTCCACTTGATCGAGTGTTCTTGATATAGGAACAGCACCATCTTCTCAAGACTAGAGTACTTGGTACCTAGCGGCTGATCTTGGTGGATATCGCGCCGAGGAGAGCACATACAGATACACATGTGTGTATTGTCGGGAGCAGAATTATGTGAAAGGTATAGCTGTATGACGGACACACCCACTCATTCAAATAGTGTCCTTCAGATATGCGCGCCACTCACAGGCCAAACGTCTCTGGCTTAACAAAGACTAGATGAACAAGCTCGCATTCAGTGGGCGGCACGGCTCAGGGAACGTTGCAGTCTATTGACAAGTCCGAATCACGAAATTAAACGGCACTAGCAGGGGAAGTAGCCGCTGATTCAGTGCCTTATTCGGCAATGTTATGACTTACTCATATGTTGTAATGGGAAAGAACACCAAGATGGAATAAAAAAGGACGATATATAAACGAAAATCTGTCTATAGACTTTGTGTCCCAGGTGTGAACTGATGCTACTTAGTCAAAGTCAAGTCACTACCACAAAAGGGCCTTTCCTTCCCCTAGATCAATATATCACAGCATTGCAGTTGCATCCATAGAAACAGGCGACTGCTCACTTGTTAGCTTTTCTCCCATCAATTAACCACCCGTTATCTCCCTCTCCCTTCACTGCATTTATTCAGTCAACATCACCAGAATTCAACATTGCATAATCTGCATAACTGTCTTTCATCAATAAAGAGACTCTTTATCTTGTTTAGCTTAGAAACAAACAAAGAGAAAAGCTTTCTAGTTGATAAGAAACCCTATTGACCAACTAGTATTTCCTTTCTATATCTCTACAACTAGAGACTGCCAAGATGGCATCGTCTTCAGCCACTACTATCGTGCCCACAGCCAATTCTCTCGCTGAGATATATCCTACCAGCTCTCTGGTTATCCAAGCCAAGCGTTGGTCCGCTCTCGTTTCATCATTCGCCGAACGTTTTGGTCATCCGCCCACCTTCATCGCCCGAGCTCCGGGCCGTGTGAATCTTATTGGCGAGCACGTGGACTACTCACTGTATCCCGTTCTGCCCACCGCCATCATTCATGACACGCTACTTGCCGTCTATGCAGCTCCGCCGGAAATCCCCGACAGGCCTTATTTCCATGTCAAAGTTGAAAATGTGAATGCCGAGAAGTATCGGCCCCGAGAGATATCCATAGTGGATGGTGTAATCGGTTTCGACAATTCCACGCCCGACTGGACTAACTACTACAAAGCCGGACTCCAGGGCGCACTAGAGCTTCTACAAGCCTCGTTGCCACCTAGAGGCCCCCAGTCCACCAGCGTTGATATGGAGATTTTAGTCGATGGAATCGTACCAATCGGCGGCGGCCTATCCTCCTCTGCCGCGTTAGTGATAGCCTCTGCGCTCGCCACTCTTCGTGCCCATGGTGCTGGATCATCTATTGACAAGCACTCCCTAGTGAAGGCGGCTGTTGTCAGCGAGCGTGCCGTCGGTGTCAACTCTGGCGGTATGGACCAGGCCGCTTCTGTACTTTCACAGCCCGAAAGTGTTCTAGCAGTGCGCTTCTCGCCATCACTAAGTGCAGAGCCAGTGCCGTTGCCTGTTATCGACCCGCCTTACTGCGTTCTCATCGTGAACTCGTATATCGAGTCACTTAAACGTGAAACAGCGCCACGACGCTATAATCTACGCGTTACTGAGTGTACCATGGCAGCTAATGTCCTCCACGCAATACTGAATCCAAGTGATGCCGGTGCTTTGCCACCAGATGCCGGGCCATTGGGCACTTCATTGCATGGCTTCCATGATGTCTATGCAGAACACCAACCCGCCTTTTCTGCCTTGAATGAACGGGAGCAGCTCACGCAGCTGATTTCACTCGTCGAGTCTACTCTGACGCAGACAGAAGGATATACCAGAGCAGAGATGGCACAACTTCTTGGTCTATCAGAGGGAAAAGTTGGAGAGCAAGAAGTTGAAGAACGGTTCCTAAGTACCATTCCCGTCGATGCCGAAAGATTTCTTCTACGCCAGCGCGCTATACATGTTTTCTCGGAGGCCCGGCGTGTGCTAGATTTCATTGCCCTTCTCAAGCAGCCCGCAACACCAACCAACGCCTTACAACTAGCCCTAGCACTAGGCGAGCTAATGAACGCTTCACAGGCCAGCTGCCGTGACCTCTACGACTGTTCACATCCAGACCTTGACCGAATCTGCGAGATTGTACGGAACCATGGCTCATATGGATCTCGACTAACGGGAGCTGGTTGGGGCGGGTGCACAGTACATCTAGTTCCAGAGAATAGGGTTGAAGAGATCAAGACAGCCCTGCACGAACTGTATTTCAAGGATATGGAGAATAAATTGACGAAGGAGCAGAAGAATGAAGCTGTTTTAGTCACACGGCCTGCAACTGGATGTGTGCTATATGAAGTACGTCCCGAAACAAACGGATTTTAGAAGCTTATATTGGGTAGTTTTGAATAAGTTACACCAGGTCTGTAAAGAATTGGAACATAGCGTATATTTTTTTGTTGAAAGATTGTTTAGTTAATGATGAGTAGATGAAATAGAAGTTATGGCTATAGACGTAGACTAGTGAGAACAGCTTCCATGCTGGACTGTTTCTCTGCAAGAAAGAGATTGAGAAAACATGTTGTGATGATACATACATACATGAAATATAAATGAAATTGAGGTAAAATAAAAAAAAAGAAAGACAGATAGATAACGGATTGAAGATTACAAAGAACAAAAAAAGATCCTTGGAGACCCCAGATATATATAATAAAGAAAGATGTGAAGAAAAGAGATTGATTTTTAAAGAACCACTGACATGTATGTGCACAACACTTACACGCACACTATAATACATAAAAAAGTAATATGTATAAAGTAATAAAATCAAGAATAATGTAAATTATAAGAAAGAAAAAAAGAGTTCCAGACTCGGTCAATATATTATAACTTGAGAATGGAGGGTATCAGAAAAAAGAAGAAGATAAAATACTAACAAAAATAGTAAAGGAAATAAAAAAAGCAAAAGCCATGAAATAAGGATGGATACAATGACAATATATGGATCAAAAGATCAAGATGTGAGCATTAATAGTAGAATAGACTATAGGAAAAAGGACAGAGAATGGAGAAAAGCCGTCACCGAGTAAGTCTCCCAATATTCAAAGGGGAGAAGTATGGATATGATACAACATATCATGGATCGATATATATGATGGATGTAAAAAAGATAATGATATGTAGATGAGTTGACCAGGAAAAGAGGTGATGATAGAGAAAACGTCAGTCATATCACAATGATATCAGAGTCGGATAAAGAAAAAGGGAAAAGAGAAAAATGAAATAGAAGAAAGGAGGGAGAATTGCCGATAGCCAAGATATAGTTCGTTGGGAGAAATAAACAACACTGGAATATTGTGTGTTACTGAAATTGTTCCTCATTTCATGACTTTTATTGTTCAGATGGCAGAGTTCGTACCATGGAAGAATGCCGGCTGGCTTGTGGGAGGTGGAGGCATATGTCCTGAACCATTCGACCGCATCGGGAGTAACATACCGCCATGTTGCTGTTGTTGAACCTGGGCATGTTGTACTTGTACTTGCTGCTGCTGTTGTTGATGGTGATTATGATTCCAGTGCATCATGCGTGGAATGCTGATTCCTTCAGCACTGCTAGCCGTCGAGGCAGTTCCACGACGCTTCAGACGCATGTTATCGAAGCTACGCGAGAGTGATCGTTTAGGCGTCTTAGGCCGCCCACCGCTTCCTGCGCTGCTGGTAGAGCCGGCAGACCGTGGTGGCGCCTGGATGTGGAAGTCCATTTGACGGACATTTTCAATGCCGACCCACGGCGCTATGGCCTCGTTAGGCACAGCACCGCCCATGACTACTTCCATGGGTGAAGTCGAGTTGTGGTGTCCGTGGTGTTGACCGTGGGGGGTCGCAGAAGGGTCTACATATATCATGCCGTCGCCAGGGGGGCCAAACATGGCCACGCTGCTGCTATCAGGCCACGCGGAGCCCTCGGGGATAACAAGGGTGCCAGGGTGAGGCCATGAAGTCGAGTCGGGCTCGGTCTTGACCTGGATTGGCGGCGTATGAACGTTTTGCATAGGGTGCGACGATGGCGGGCGAGGTGGGCAAAGCATCTGTGGCTGCTGTTGCTGCTGCTGCGAAGGACCGGGATTCATGGGCATCGTCACCCGCGGCACTGGCACGTCGAATGGTGGCTCTGGCTCAGTCGGTGCGGGGAGGGTACTGTGGCCGCTGGCGGTCATGAGGCACTCGGAGCGCAGTGGCCGGTTGAACGTTTCGGGCATTGGCGGCATCGGTGTCGTGTTGTAGCTGCCAGAATTGTAGCGCTCGCCAAGGTTAAACAGGAAATGCAGAAGCGTAAACGTGCTGTTCTTGTTGTTGACAGCGTCGTACAGGTGGCGACACTCGAGCAACCGTTTGAGATCAGACGAAGTTTCGGGCCGCCAGCGAAGTTTGTTGCGGTGTGACTTATTCCACACGCACGACTTCCACTTGGCCTTCAGCGAGTTCTGTCGCAGTAGGTTGTGCATCACTACACTGTACTGCCACTCGGTCACGACCACCCCGGCATCGAAGTGCTTGGCCACGTGATCAAAGTACTTCTCCTTAAGAAGGACGGCAGCCTCCTCGTTGGGGGCTTCGAAGACGCGCTCTTTGCAACTCCTGAAGCCACAGGCGAAGACGAGCTGGGGGCATGTCTCGTGGCGGGCTTTGTTGGATGGCAGATGGACATCGCTGTGGGCGCTCTTAGCATGGTTGACGAATGCCTTCTCAAAGTCAAAGGAGGCCATGCAACCTTGATATGGGCAGACCCAGACGGCGTTGGTGCAGTGGAAGTGCTGGAGGTGCTTCTTGAAGTCGCTCTTGCGGGTAAAGCCGACACTGACGCCTTCCATGAAGCATAGTGTGCACTCGATGTTCTTGCGGACTCCGCCAGAGGCAGCGGCGTTGGCGGCATTTGCAGTGTCTGGCGAATCGCCACCCAAGTGTGACGTTGGCGGCGTCCATGGAATGGTCTTGTGAATACCATCGGGGTTAGGGAAGGGTTCATTGGAATCCCATGCCGATGTCTGGGTGGCTACGGTGTACACCGACGCCGCATCTGAGGTTACTGAAGGGGCATTGCTAAAAACTGAGGTGGTGTTACTAGACATGGTTGCTGTTGACATGCGGGCTGACAGGTAGTGTTAGAAAGGCAAAACAAAAATCGATATAAGGAGCAGAGGGTTGAGAGTCTGGGTGTTGGTGGACTTACTGTTGTTCTGTTGTTGTTGTTGTTGTTCCCCTATTTGGCGGAGGAAGAACATGAGGTTGAAGGGACCGTAACGCTGGACCAGCCGCGAGAATGCCTGGGCATCTTCAGGTTCCATCTGCGGGAAGCCCTGATCGGGATGTCCGGAGCTGGCGCCGGAGCCGTCGGCCCATGATCCGGGGTAGGTGAACATAACTTTATGACTACTTGTATTGATGTCCAGTAGGGGCTGTATGGAGAGTGTTGCTGGCACCGGAAGTGTGTTGGAAGCGGTACGAGGCGGCACACTGGATAGATATCGTGAGGTCAAGAGATCGGTCGTCGAAGAATTAGAAACGAAGGCGCTGGGACGACAAAGAAGCAGATTTCTTGTTTCAAAAGTAAGAAAAAAAGATCCCAGACAGGCAGGCTGATAGGCCAAAGGCGGAAAGACTTTCTGGAATGGAAAGAAATAGGAGCACGGAGCAGACCAGCAACTGAACTCTCAAGCTCACTGAGGCGACGACGATGGCACGTACGCGCAACAACGGCAAGGCGGAGCGGCTACGCTATAAAGACAGGAAAAAGAAGAAAGATGGGTGGTTATAGAGGCTCGGCACTGGCGCACGATAGCGCGGCAAATAGCACAAAGACAGTTGTACAGAGTGTGTCTAGACAGTCTTGGGCAGTAACACTCGTTTTAGCTGTCAACTGTTTCTTGGTTATAGCTGACACTGCCGCTGTAATGAGGAATCGTCGTTGAAACGCACCAGCGTATGTGGGCTGATATAACCAGAGGCAAAGAAGGATAAGGACAAAGAGAGGCAGATGTCACTGTAGGAAAGAGGACTATGCGGCTCCAGGCGCAAGAATGGATATGTTAAGGACAGAGAGAAAGATACGGTGTGTCTCTCGTGCAAAGATGAAGAAATTATGTGTCGTATTATAGTCGTTTGTCGTGGCCAGTAAGATAAGAATCGATGTGGGACTCGGTGTCCGTCGTCAGAGAGGAAGAAGAGGTTCGAAGATAATATGTATATATACGTATATATGTATGAGAAACCAGGACCACAACGGTGACTAAATCCAAGGGCAAGAAGTCAAAGTAGGCGAGAGATGGAGAGACAATCAGAGGGAGAGTTTAACGAGCAACAGTTCGGATAGACTTTGGGGGAGACTCGAAAACAGAGGAAGAAGCTGTGTATATGTGTATATGTATATGATAAGCAGTCCAGGGAAGAGGTTCGACTGCGAGAACAACAACTGCCAGGGTGAGAAAGGCGTCAAAGTCAAGGCCAAAGTCAAAGATGAAAGCTTCGAGACAATCAAGGTCGAGGTCGTCAGTCAAGAGGTGGTCTCAAGATGTCCAGGTGCTTTTCTTTCTAGATATGCTAGCTTCGATGTCTCTGGTTCGATTTCTTTGTTTGGTGAGATTTGTTCCGAACCGTCTTGGATTTTTATGCGAGGCGAGATTTTGATGCGTGCGCAAAGGTAAAAGAGAATAAAGAAAAAAAAAAAGAAAAAAAAAAGAAGAAAAATATTAGTAGGCGGAACTAGATGAGAACTTCGGAATCCAGAGCAGGTGTGGGTTTCTTTTAGTCGTTATTTTTAATATTTTAATATTTTCTTTCTCAGATGAAAGAACGAAACGAGCAGAAACGCAGTGTCTCAGGCGCTTCTTCAACTTCTTTTGAGTCTTCTATTTATTCTTCTGGCTATGTTGTCGTCGAGTTGAACTGGTTCAAGAGAGGGAAGGGAAAAAATTACAAAAATAGTGAAATAAACGAGCGAGACAGAAAGAAGGAAGCTTCCACAGTTGAATCAATCAAAGACTTAACTCGATATATTGGTCCAGAGCTCATGAAGTCGGAAAAATAGAGAAGGAAAAGAAACAAAAAAAAAAGAATAATGGAGAGAAAAGCGGCCGTTAGTATTATTATGGACTTCTTCAGATTGAAGTCTAGAGTATAATTAAGCAGTACTTAAACTTAGGCGGTCGGCGTTCTGATTATAATTTCCAGATCTTAACTTAAGATCGGAATCAAGAACTAAGAAGAAAAAATGATGAATTAAATTTTTTTTTTTCTTTTTTGGAGAAAACAAGAGATAGAAAAAAAAAAAAAAAAGAACAAACAAACAAAGCCTTTAATTCAATCAAAGAGAAAAATCCAACATAAACAACATATTATAACACGAAGAAAAATATCAGTGCCTAGACGTCCCCAACAAGGAAGAGACTTATCAAGTGGTTTCTCTCTCTTTTTTTTTCCTCGCTATATATCCAGGTGTTCTCTTTCGACTTTGATCCTACATTCCTGCCGAAGTCACTCTCAGAGTTAATCGATCAGATACTCGTTCCAAAATCACTGTCCAATGTCTTCCACAGACATCAAATCGCCAGAATGCCTCTGTATCTCGCGGTTATCTCTCTCTACCATTAACACCGTACTATAGCCCTTATACAATAATAAAAAATGCACTGGAAACAAGGGAGACATACAGCACTAGCAAGGGTATCCTAGGCCCTAGACAGCTGACGGGCCCTACCCACGTCCCCTTCACTGCTACAAGCAACAAGCAAATGACAAAGAGAATCATTTCAACTGTGGCTGACTTGGTTGTCCTGTCTTGTTTGGCCGGCTGTCCTTCTAATGTTCTTCCATTCTTCCTTTTCACAAGTAATTTGTTTTTCTTCTGCTTCTATGCAAGGGAAGCCTAGCAACATACAAAACAAAGGTAACGCTGGGGTCGGGCCTGTTCATTTATAAACCCTCATACGATAACCCTAAACACTTAGAGACTAGAGACTCTATGATGTTCTACCGAGTGCAAATCATGCAGAAAAAGACCACTAATTTTCGTGGTACTTCCCTTCTGTTTCTTTCTTTCGTACAGTGACATGCAGAGCCGAACTGACACTTATCCTCTTAGTAACCAAAAAGCTAGAGCAAGAAGCTAGAACAGAACAAGTTCAGAATGAGCATGGGTCAGTAGTTATGGTAGGGGCTCAATGCCAAAAGAGTCCTAGCGCAGCCTGATATATGCGGCCGCGCCAACCGAATCAGAGCGAGCCATTCTCTCTTAATTCTTAGTTGCTCTAACTACTAGTTACATGTATACTAGATATATTCTAAGAATTTGAAAAGTCTAGTGAAACATTGAGGTAACCCAGGCCAAAGTAGAAATTAAGCTGACGATGTCTGTACATATGTAATTCTGTTGTTGTAGTCAATATGTTATGATGGTGGTTTATTTTTTCTTCGTCTTTTCTATTCCTCTGTTGCTTCTTATCAGCCTGCAAATACGAACCAAAAGGTAGCCATCAAAAACCCGATAATCATAACCCTTGCAGGCAGTGACGTCTTTTTTTTTTCTTTTTTCTTTTCCGTTCTTTTCTTCTTCTGTTCTCTTTTTTTTTTTTTTCTGTGTCTTGACCCCCGCTCTTAACCCGCCCCTCAGGGCCTTTAAAGCCAAACTTTGGTCGTTTCTCTCAGGTTTCTTTAAACCTTGACTCTTAAGCTTCTGGAAGACTTCTTAATCATTGCTTCTCAAGCACTGAAGGCTGAAAACTAGAGATCAATTACAGGCGTGTGACCACTATAAGCCACTATATCCACCCTACTTTTCGTGCTCTATTGTGATTTTTTTTTTTTTTTTTTTTTTTTTTTGGTTACGCGGCTTATCTTCGTGGAATAAAAACGTAACGAAAAGCTTCTCAAATTTGGAATGTACATACAACTAAATCCAACATTGTATTTCTTCTTTCAAGAGTCTGTCATCATCCTAAATCACAGATACATTATTTACATAATTGTGCTTAATAGTCATACATGAGGCCTCACATCTCGACATAATCAATCTTACTTCTGCCGCATGCAATAAATCAGGCAATGCAATGTAAAGATAAATGCTGTGATATACTATGTAGTGGGGTCTCTAATTTCATAAATAAATAAAACCGAGCCTTCCTTCCCCTGTTAGCTTGTCTCCATTTCATCTCGTCTTTTAGTATCATGACAACTAGTTACATATTCGGTATGATATCTTGTATGTACTATGAAGAAGCAAGAGCACAGATCGTAATTACAGACACAAGTATCCTTCTATAAATCGTTCCAGAAGAGTAACACGACAGCGCCTCTGCATTTCAGCATTTATCAGTTTATTAGCTCAGGGCTTTTTAGATGACAAAATTCAAATACTTGCCTTGTCTTTCCTCTCTCTTCTCAAGGTTGGCACTGACATTGGCATTGACAAGGTCCCGCATTCCTGTACGATATCATTTCGTCACTGACTAGTACACAACTCTAACAGGCTTTCTTATTTTCCAAGAGGGTCTCCGTTCAAAATCCTGTGAGGATATTCCAAGTAAAGGCATATCGTTCTGTCTCTCTTGCCGATATACCGCTTCTAGGAGAACTTGCTTCAAGGAGTATATCTTTTTCCCCCTTCGCTGATCTCTGCACTTCTAAGAATGCGGTTCATAGTTCGTGTCTCAAGACAAGGCCTGTTGAACCGACTCTTTAAAGCATCCCTTGCCGAAGAACATTTCCACATCTCCCTACTTCATTTTCTGCCCTTTAGGTCTTTCTTTTCTTTTCTTCTTTTTTCTTTTTTTCTTTTTTCGCTCTCTATTTGGCCGGCTATCAAGGAATCTGGGCTAATTTCTGTAGCAATAGAGAGAAAAAAGATATGTTTTAAATAGGAGAGAAGACTCGAGACACAAAAAAATCAGACTGACAGCTTATAGAGCTTTGATAGAGAGAGACTCAGCTCGACTCGGCTCTTAGCTTGGCCAGAGCGTATTGTTACAGATAAACACATATAGACCGACATACAACTATATGTATACCAATATACTCGAAGTTACATATGTACATATAAACGGCAATACAACATAAATTATCAAAAGAAGGAAAACCCTATACGCAAGATGTGCCAAGTCGTGTTGAACAGCGCTTCAACTTCAATTTGGAGAAATTTTGATACAACCTCTTTCTCGCCTAAGACTGATGGCAGCTGCTATGCTTTCTTTTCTCCCTCTTTAGATTTTCTTACACGCAGATATACAGCGTTATTCTTGTTTATCATGCATTTGTTGGAATGACAACCTTTATCTGGCGAGGCTTCTAGAAGTGTTCCATAACAGGCCAGGGGAGTTTTTTTACCCTTTCTTTTACTTCATCTTTCTTCTTACATGTACATTCAGCATCCCTGATGCAAGGGGATATTAAAATCTTGTTGTTGTCTGTAATGCATATCTCTTGCTCGGCTGTTGCTTATTATTGATATTTCTCAAACACTCTCCCCCCCCTCATCAATGAAGCCAGGAGTTACCGTGATTCCAATTATCTCAGTCAGACATGCGTTTTGTCAGTCAATAGTCCTGTTTTTGTCTAGGCAGATATATACAGATTACGAAGACCAAGTGAAAAGGAAGTCAACAACTCGCCTTGTTGAAGTATGTATGATGCTGGCTGTAACAAGAATGGCTGGGCTTTCCCGCTTCTTTCTAGAAGCTCATTGACCCTTCATGTCTTTAGCGGACCTAGAAGAGCTCTCCCCTGAAGTGAGAAACACATGTGATGTGCAGCTTGCTCTCTATAGTTGTCAGACAAGGCTTTCTGAATCCGGCTGGTAAGTTATGGACGAAAGAAAGATACAGGCTTGTATATCAATTTCTCGCAAATAGGCGGTGATACAGTCAGTACCTGTATCCATTGATGAGAATCTGTCGATCACCGTTTCGACGTTCCCGTGTATCTATTTCTTCATGCGTCGAAAAGTTGCAAATAGACAGGTTAATTCGGGGGGTTTTTTTTTTTTCCTTCTTATTTTTCCCTTTTAAGATTCGTTATACAGTGTAGAGCCAGTTTGTATCGCCAAGTTAAGGCCGCACATACCAGGTCATAAGACAGCCAACAAATCCAAAAATTACAAGGCTACTATCACCTAGACGTCAGCCTTTCAGCTTCAGCTCCTAGGAGTCGAAAAGAGATTGCGGATCTACACATAGAGTTCACGATATTCCAACAAGATCTCCCCCNNCCCCAAGAAGAAGCAAATATAAGAATGTATGTGTATACTCATTTTAGACTTCTTCCGTATGCTATTCTAGAAACCTGCCAACACATCAAATCTCGGATGACTTTTTCTTCGTTTCCATGCCCGCCCCTGCTTGACAAAAAAAAAAGTAGATAACTAGTTCCTATGATTAGGTGGCGGGCTCTAGAAGAGGAGAAGCCTTAGGCAACTATGCCATATCCGTCGAACAGTTAGCCACCCATAAGAATGGCAAAATCACCAAAGAGAAATGCCAACTAGAAGTTGGGCTTAGTGTAGAAAAACAAAAGACTAACGGGCCGCTAGCCCCAGGAACAAAGACTAAAGAGGAAAAATCGGCCATCCTTCTTATCTCTAGTCTCGTATAATATCCATCCACTGTGAAGATAAAACTAGATCATGTTAGCATAGTTGCTGTACATCAAAAACCCGATTTCGGCCAATGTGTTTCTAGTCTTTTGCGTTTATTTTTATTTTTAGTTGCGTCGTGATATTGGAGAAGCTTGAAGCTTCAGGGCGTAGAGACAGTGTCTCGCGTTATCTCACCAGGCTGCTTTTGTTATCTTCCTTTTGCTATAATCGTCGGACAAACATGACTAATAGGCAAGGCCTTGATTCTCTTTTTTTTTCTCGTTCTTCTTCCTTTGTGGTGCTTCTCCTCTATCATGGATATGTAATGTCGCATCCTCGCCAGTTATAATATCTCATGGCATCTCTTCGGGAAATAACAGAAGCAAGAAGGAGGATACGGGATGATAATCTCGATGCATAGCCTAAATATGAAGGGGATATAAGTGTAAGTGGTTTTATATAACTTGAACCAGCTTGTTTCTACAATACTACGGTAGATCAAAGTAGACCATACCTGCCAGCAAGCCTTGTTGTCTCGAAGTTATGTCATGGTGTTTACATTATACATTATACATACGAACAGTAGACTTCCAGAAGAACATCAGTAGTTCTAATGACTGATATGAATTATAAATTAGCTACCAGTCACATTAAAGATACATCATAATACACACTTACTACATATATGTACCAAATAGAGCTTTTTTAAACAAAGTAATAGATATGTATTACCGATGCTATGAGAGTGTATATTGCTTGCCGTGCATGCTTTACATCAGAGTTCACTACAAAATATAAAGCCTGTAAATAGTGAAGCCATGATCCTAGCCGGATCGCCCGCCACCAAAGGTGATAATAACAAGATGAACTAGGTACTACGATCAGCCAGGAAAAAGGACAGCCAAAAGCCTAAGATGTTGACCGAGATAAAGCAAACTCAGCGTGTTTCAAAGTATGAAAACATCTTTGCTCCATAGCTTGATTACTAGCAACACTTTAGTTTATTCGTAATATGTACCACAACAATGGCAGGGTTTAGTTCTCTTTAAATTGCTCTTTTATATTCTATTCATTGTGTTTGTGTTGCAGTCGAGGGTTTGCTGGCCATTATCAAGGCGAAATGAAAAAGGCAGCTCTATCGTCACCTTTGTGCTGTTCTTCATGTGCTTTCAATCCATATTCGTCCAAACAAATGTTAGCTTGGCCTCTTCTGTCCTGTTTTCAGCCACAATTTGGTTGCTAGGTCTCTTGCCTGCGCCATCTTCTATCGTAGCATCAGCAGGAACTACTTACTATAAGGCCAGCCAGAACCTGTTTCTCTTAGCATTCGTTCATATATTGCATTTTTTTGTGTGGCGCTGTCCCATGAATTTACCAAAAGAAGGAAGAGAAAAAGCAGCGAATAAAAAGGAAATAGAAGGCTTAACACCGTCTTCTAATGCCTGTAGCCGAACCAAATTCAAAACAGCAGCATCGCCGCCTTCTCTCTCTCCCCCCCATGTTTCTTCTCTGTTCATTTCGTTCTTCCCATCTTCCCTTGTTTATGTGTGGTTCTTTGCATTTTCCATCAGGCTTCTACCGTCGCTTCCATGCCATGGCATCGATCCATGTCCTCCCATGCAGATCACAGATGGGTTACAGATAGCAGCAATATGCACACTACAGTAATCATACATATCGTACATACAGATACATACATGTATATTTGTACATTATTGTCTCTACAGCGCCAAATTACATTGCCTTATATTGCATTACATTGCACTAATTAGTCATTTACCTGCATATGAGCCGTGCGCACGCTACAAGCTGCAGCAGAAGCCTCGATAGAACCGCCACAGAAGCACCTTAGTTACCGCATATCTGTGTCTGTGTTCCGGAACCGGGCCATCTATTCTTTTCTGTCATACATTGCTTAAGATTTATGAGCGGGTGGATGAGTGACTACAAATCAGAGACAAACCATGCTACCATCACAAAAAGACACGCCAAATGGTACACAGAGGCCCCTTCGCCATGCCTTTCGGTCTGGTTCTTTCTGCTCTCGTGACAGACAAAGTCCATTCAAAGCTTCTACCACCCGTCCACCTCATCTCCGCACAACGGGCGCTCTTGCGGGCACCCGTTACTTACATGATACACTGCGTTGCAATATCGCTAACTCGACGGGAATACTACCTTTTTAGTCTGTATTTGGAAGTGAGAGTACTTGGCGTAGCTTAGATGAAGTCTTATAGTGACGTTGATTAAGCGCAAGATTGCCGTATATCGACAAGTTGGTATCTTTTTGTCAATTGCGTTGTTCACTGAACTATTACGAGACTAGAACACTAGGGTTTATCTAATACTGCTAGGGTTAATTACTGCTAATTTCAATATTACGATTACGCCTTCTAGGAATAGCGTTTATAAACACCCTAGACTTGGTGATATCGGAGATATTTTTATCCAATCTAAGCACAACTATTAGCCAAGAAATAATCCCCTTCGCCCAACTACAGGAAATAACCGTGAAAATAGATAATCTAGAGTTCTTCAGGCCTCTTCTCTCCCTTGACAAGATTGTAGAGAGAAACTGGTGTCTCTTATAGGCGTCTCCGAAGGTGCATGCAAGGGCACATGAGAAGACGAAGGCAGCTATGAAAGAAAACCCTGCCGGCAATTCTAGAGGTGACGTAGTTGGATGATGAATCTTATATGTACATTCTCTCCGAAGAATGTTCTACGTTTGTGTGTTTGTATAGTTATATCTGTAGTTATGTGGGCTTCCCTTATTCTCCGTAGTTCCGATAGCGTTTAAACGACTCAGAGACAACAGTGAGTCCAAAATATTTTCTTGTGTCTTTAGTCTGCCTTGCCTTTGTTAAGTAAGCTCGATTGTTTCTTGATCGTATTTCTGTTTCTGTTTATGTCTTTTGTTCTTCTCTTTCTCCTCCTCTTCTGCGAGATTGTCCTACTACTCGTGGTTCATATAATGTATTGTTTGTATACTATCAAGTAATACTCTGATCTGCGCTCGGACTCACCGCACCAACAAGACATATGGGGATGAGAATCACATTGGCATTACATCACCTAACATCAGATCACATCGTAATTAGTACAATATCGATCACCAGGGTATATAGAGGTAAGATACAATATACGTACAAGCTCAAGTTTTGTGAGTATTATGTACCGAACGAGAAACCATAATAATTGGTGTCAAGTTTCTTCCATTCTTCCCCGAAGATCAAAGCTGTATTGTGTTGGATATATATATATATATATATATATATTGTGTCATCGTGCCTGACCGAGCTTCTATTTCTATCTTCTTCGTCTTCTTATCTTGCTCTCTTTCAGTTACATGATATATCTGAAGGTGAAAGCAAGATCGGAATTCCGTGCTTGAGAAAAGTCCGTGCTTGACCACTCACAACGTAACATATGAACGATTAAAGTAGAGAGGAGAATAGAGACGACAAAATGCTTGCTTTAAATGACACGAAGCCCTTACATTCAGCCGGAACTTCTTTCTACCGAGAATTATGGGCAAGAAGCAGCACGAGAAGATCGAGATCACAACTGCTGGTCCATTTGAATAGTTGAGAGACTTAGCTATGTCAAACAAAGAGAGGCCTCTATATTCTACCCAAGTCTGATACCTGGTATTCGAGCCAGACAAAAAAACATCGTATCATTAATCCGAGTGTAACGGTATAGAATGAGATGACAAGAGTCTCCGCTACTATTACTGATAGTGTTCTATACAGGTACACGAGATAAATGTTTTCTCTCAATGTTACATGGCAAAATATGACTGCTAAGCAGACGAACTCGACTGAGCCACTCAACGAACGGATCACAGAGGTATCTTGGCGGCCTGATGTGCCCTGAAGAGGCCTAGCAGGCTGTTTACTGGAGGGAAAGGATAAAGAGACGATGACCTTTGATACTGACCTGACACGTGAACATTGATTGCTTTATCCTATTGTATGTACAAATATTTAGAACAGGCGACCTTCCGTTTTCATGCTCTCCTCTCACACCGCATACTCATACGCCTTCGATTACGATATGAAGAAGGCTTTTGACGAAACGCTCGATCCACTGAGTGAAATTTAATACCCTGTAGAAGAAAATTGAATTAAGATCATAGAATAATTAACTATAGTATCATCGACAGATCGTTGCATATCTTGTTCTCATATATTCTCGCTTAATCGGCTCATTGCCTGATATAGTGACTTTTGATAAGCTAAGAGTTTGGGCTGTTCGGCCATTTCGCCTGTCACTCACCCTTCGCTTCTATAAAGCCGAGCTTCAGGAATTTTTAGCTAGCTGGGGAATTTTCTTTACAAAGAAACCATTGAATACTATAAAGGATTTGGTAGTAATTGTTACAGCATTTTGATCTTTGGTTTTCTTTCCAGCTGCATAAGAGAAGAACTAGATAAGAATAAGATGGAAATAAAAATGAACAACTGAGATTTTTAGATACCGATATGGTTGCCTTCTAGGCGAGGCGAGTAGAACAAAGCGAGGACCAAAGAACCTATAATTTGTGTGTGCCTTTTTAGTCTTTATTTTATTTTGTCCGACTATGATCATGAAACAGGGCAAGTCTGAAAGCGGAAAAAAAGCATACATGGCAAAATGGTTGATTAACGGCTATGTGCACGGGCTTATTTACGAACTCAATATACCAATACTACTACTAATACATGTGCATTATAATGATTACATGTACAGATAGTTAGAAGCTTTGAAGCCAAGAAGAGCTAATTGACTAACGAGCTAAGAAAGAAGCTCTTTTCTCCATTGACATCAAGCTGATGTTGCTGCTGAAGACCTGAGTTCCCGCTGCATAAAACTGTGTCTTGATATCGTTCGCTCACCTATACACTATCCGCTATATAAACAGGCTGAAAAAAAAAAACCCGTAAGCCCTTGAAAAATATGCAGTTACTGCCGAGTTCTTGTTACTTGAACGAAACTCTAACGCTCCTCGTCATTATCGCCACTGTAACGCTGAAACTTAACAGGGACAACCAATGTTGCTCTAAAAAGTCAAGTAAAAGTCACCCAATCTAAGAGAAAGTTCGGAGGAGAAAAAAAAAAGCGGAATTTGAGAAACTATAGAAGGGCTGAGCAAACAAAACAAACAATCTGCAACTAAGAGCTGCTCTGTCTTTCTGCCCTGGACAATCTGTAACTAGGATCGTCGACTTGACTGTTGTCTTTTGCCCTTCTCGTGACTTAAGTCGAGAAGCTGTCCATCATCAGCTCTACTATATTTCGATATCTTGTTCTGTTCATTAGTAGCCAATATTCTACCAAAACTAGGACTGCCGTTGTCTTATATCTGTCACACAGTCACCTTTCGCCTACTAGGTCTTCGCCGCATTGAGATTTAAAAACCTTTACAAGATGTTATGTCAGCCTGTAAGGCATGTTTCTTTTAGATATACAGATAGCTATCTGACCGGTTTTTCTTTTCTTTCTCTCTTTCACAAGCATATTATATATGCTCTATATGTATGTATTATGTGATAGTTTTCGTCTTCTTATCTTTTCTTTTATAAAATTTGTTTTTCTCTGTTATAACCTCAATCTTCACGCCTCGTTTTGTTCTACGCTTACTCATTCGTCTCTTAGTTGGCGAACAGACGTTGATGGATCATTGACAAGCCCCATGAAAAGACGAGAAAAAAAACACTACTTCATCAATTATTAGAACGAGGCCCGAGCCACTAACTAAATTGTCTCTTTTGTCCTAGTTGTTAGTATGTATGTTGTGTATACATAACTATGTAACTAGTTATGATTCTTATCATACTTGGCAAGTAATTATAGCCTGTTTCTACATTGCTTACTTACAGGATCGGAGTTGACAATGTAGAATCTTGAAAAACTGATGGTGGCGTTTTCTTTTTCTTGATATTACGGCTTCCTTTCGCCCATTTTTTTTTTCCCTAATTTGTCTGTGTTTTGCATACTGAAACGATGGCATTACATTGTATCAAAAACGACACATAATCTGATAGAAACAATCCTAATCTATACAACGACAAGCAGATTATATCATAAATTGACTATATGTGTATACTACTTAGCGTATCGCATTATTACACATCCCACTACTGATAATTGGCAAATTCGAGGCTCGGGTATACATTTCATTACTATCACGACTCATCTACTAATACTTTTTTGCTTTGCTTGTCACTAGAGAGATCCCTTCATAGCGATCCACCGCACCAAGCCAAGATACGACATATCTTGCGATATCAGAAAATACCACTCTAGAATTCAGTAGCTTGCCCACTCACTTACATACCAAAACTAGCCCAAAACGCACTACTGAACCACGAGCTAGTACGTATGTGGTACCACTAGTAGTAATCATAGTCACTGTGTAATCACTTTTCAAAACAAACTAGGCTTAAGCTAATAGATCATACGAGAACATTACAACATGGTTGTATATTCAGATATAACTGTCTTATTTCATTTCCTACTCCACTGTCCTCGCCTTTCACGGCAAGTGACTGACCTGCTCTACTAGAACCCTACATTAGCACAGTTTCATCCTACTAGATATAGACTCTTTAACGTGATGTTCATGCTGGGATTAAGAAGCTTGGGTTGCGCTGAAGCCCTGTAGTTCGCCTTTGTTAGACAACAAGAGACAACATACAGAAACCCGTCATGAATATATACATAACTATGTATCTGTATACGTGAAAGCTAGTTAGATGAACTTTGCTTAAACATAATCTTAAAAAGAAACCTAACACCCTTGGTCTGGAACCATGGGCCTAGCCCTGCCTGGTTTTCCTCTAACTTGATTCCTACTTGTTATATTTGTTAACCAGGTTTAGATGTCGATCACAAGAGCGGAAATTCAGTAACAGGCATAGCGAAAATCAACAAAGAAAATAAGATAAAAATGGTTGGCCGGCTATGACGGAGTTATATCGCTCTTGTTGTCAACCAACGACTCGTCAATCATCTCTTTTGATCTTATTTTCTCTTCGTTTATTTGATTCCTCCCATCATTACAAAGTTTCTAGTTCTGGATATCTCAAGACAAAGTCGAAAATCGACTAAGCTAGCATCCCATGGCCGCTGTAATTTCGAAAATTGTATGTAATGATATCTACTCACTAACTACGTAAACATTGTCTTAGTTTTGACCGGCATATACTTTAAATGAGGTAGGATTCATGATAATATGAAAGATATGAAACTTGATAGTTGAATGATTGTATCTTTGTTTCTTGACTCAAGTATGACATTTGCCTTCTACAGTATGAAATGATATCAGGCTGGCCACTAATCCTTCTCACTACTTGCTTTTTCTTCTCTTTACTACTTCATAAAACAAGGCTGTTCTCTCCACTGTATATTTCCTTTATCAAGGCAAAGCAACGACGGCTGCAATGTCATTACTAGTTGATCATTGCTACTATGGCTATACATATACGCAGCTGTCTTTGCACCTGTTCCTTGGGAACTGCCAAATGAGCTATATAACCTATCATATATCACTTTTCTAACTGCATCTGGTACACCCGTATCGTTTTTGTCCGTGGCCAACTATAAGACAGTGTTGGTAGACAAGCGGTGTAGACTCCTTTTTGTTTGAAGTTGTAGGGCCTCCTGTTATAATGTGGGTGTATTCTGACATGTATAGTCACTATGGCCATTATGTTAAAAGCTACATGCACTGTCGTTGCCTGTTTATGTATGTGTTCTTTGTGGCTCGTATTTCACTGTACTGGGGTGAATAAGCCGTATATAGTTAGTGTGGTTGTATGTACTTACATACATGTTATTTCATCCTTTGACTGGTATTATCAGTGGCGACAGAAGACTAAAACCTACGGGAGACCCCTACATACCGTTCATTTTGACGTTGACATGTCTCAAAATTTGGCCATAGTCCCATCTGAAGCCTTGGCCATGTTCACTAGAATGAAGCTATTAGAGTAGCAAAATATGAATAAGACTTATAGAGATATCATACTTACGGTTAATCTTGCTCTAAAATAGTATAACAAGCACACTATAACCCACAAAGTAAATTTTAGCGATGAAAACAACATAAGCACCAAGAAGACAAAATGCTCGCTCAGAACTGGCTTTTTGACTGGCTAAAGAACGAAGAACACATAATCAAATGTTTCAAAAGGTGAGCTAGCCATGATAGATGAGTGTAGTCAATAAATCCCCTAGCTTGGAATTTACGGAAGAAGTACCGGAACGTCGTTTTTGAACTAGTGGCCTCACATACTCGAGAGGAGGAGCTACACTTTCTACCAACATAAGACACCACAGATAATACTATCACGTCGCTACAATCATGCATCCCGCACAGGAATGGGCAATTTGTGATATTGAATATCTAGCCAAGCCTGTGTTTCTTTCAAGCATACCAGAAGGAGAACAAGAGAACGAAAGAGGGTGGGAGATACAAGTTTAGATCTCAAGACTCAGTACCAGTTCTTTCTCTCTCAGTTACCTATAGAGGAACACCTGGCACCAGTTGTCTCATTCTTCTGTCTTTTATCCCTTTTTCACTGCTTGTTTTTTTCTTCACCTTCGATAGAGTAGAAACTCCGCTAGTAATGGGCCTCTGTCTCTGTGTTCTGCATGCAAGGGCAGCCGCAGTGCATATCTGCATGTACATATCTGTATGACCGAAATACGTATCCTATTATCTTCCTGTCTTTTATTATACTACAGGAGATATTGCAGAAAACTCGCCCGTCATCTGATATGTCGATCCACAGAGACCATCTTGAATGTACCATCTCACATCTACAACTAGGTACCTGTTGACTGTCCAGAAGTCACTATTGGGTACTTTCAATTCTAGTTGTGAAAAGTACTGTAGCCTCCTTTTTGGTATTTCCTTTTTACATCTTAGCTGATGGGTATTATCCTTGTTGAATATACTATACTCTGTACAATATATAGATGCATATGTAGTATCTAAATCTATGACATGCATGTATAAGGGAGTTGACAGATGGCTTGGGGTATCACAATCAACCAGCTGGTGCTGGTATCGATTATTACAGAAACCATGGGAAAAGGCAGAAAATTACAAGGTGAAAGCTAGGGCTTACTGGTATCAGTACTCATTCTTACGTAGTATAACTACATATATATATATACATTGTCGAGCTAAAGCTGTACAACCGGGTCGTCGGTATGCCCGATGCTTGCAAGTTTGAATCATCGAGAAACACATATTTTCATTAACCCCTTCCCCCTTCTTCTCACTGACATTTCTAATTTATCTTTCTTCCATATGTATAAATTTAATCTCCGTATGTATGTCTCTGTGTTTTACATTCTTCTACAAACCCATTCTTGCTGATGAATCCTTGTTGGTTGAACAACCGTACAATACACCCAGAAAATCGTAGCAACAGAGGAAGCCAAGAAACAAAAAGGTGGGAGAAAGAAATCAGAAATTCGGAACAGTGTGCCTCTATTGTCCTTTCATGTGACTTTCTCAAAGATCAGAACGATGCAAATGAGAAACATATCTGGAATCATTCACGATACCTTGTGAGTTGTATATGAAGGGAAAGCAGTATAGAAGTATTGATAGTTTGGGAGCCCTTCATATACTATTTACCTTGTGTCACAGTGGCCATCGTTTCACATTCGTTCTCTTGTCGCAAAGTTCACGACTTTATAACTGTCTGTGTCACCATTATATGCCACCAACCCTAGCGAGGAATATATTTAAGTGTAAGGGTTACTTGACTATATGGTGGAAGATGTTCGATCATAAATGTTGAGTTTGTTTTCTTTTTAGCATCGGATTCGGATGAAAAGGGAGACTGGCAGAAAAATCTTGAAGTGAAAAAGAAACCTGCCACTCATGCACACCGCTTTTAGACCTTGACTTCTGAAAGAGTAACTTGTAATGATATCTTCTTCCGCTAGTTTGTCTTACATTTTACATTTATAGCCAACCGAGCACATTAGTTCCGCTTGCTTAACATCGTTTTATCCATTTATCCCAACGATCTGTCATGCTTTTCCTCAGCCCTCATATTTTTGCTTTTTACAGTAAAGATTGCCCTCCACACGGAATCGAGGCTACGTACTTTGATTCCTGAGTACCACATCCGTCCTCTCTAAAAAAAGCCGCTAAAAACTAACAGCGAATAATCCCCAAAATTTCCAAGCTACATATGATGAAACTGTTGTTTAGTGAGTATTGAGTCATCTTTTCACTTAGATTAGTCTACCGACAGCCGCTGAGTTGGTTGTTCTAGTCGGCGAGACTAGAGAGAGAATTAGTAATATAGAACCAACCAACAAACGACATGAGGTTAGAATGAAAACAAAGGAACTGCGAAGAATATGCCGTAATACTAGTAATACTACGCTACTTTGAGTGAACAAAGAAATCCACCAAATTTCGCGTGGGCTCGACTTCTTAGTGGAGTATCGGATCGGCAATATCACCATTTTTTTTTATTCCATCCTAGATCGCTCAAGAATATCAATAGCTTCAAGTCTTCGTGTAATCAGCCGATAGTTAGTTTCACGTTGGATCTAGAACATCATAGTCTAATGATATGGCTGCATGTGTTTCGTCCTTTGGTTTAAAAATCCCCGCGGTGACTTGACTGGAAGAATCAAAAAGATTATCTGTCATAGACGACTAATGAAATAAATCTTGATATTTTCACGTTCCTCCTGGACTGGCTAAGAGAGACATGAATGGATGAGGGGCAGAGAAAAGCGAAAGAAAGATGGAGAGAATATAAGCGCCCCTCGCTTATATCAAATACGCAATTGCGTACTTTGCGAAACAGCCATACCAAGGCTAGATACCAACAAGGTCCGCTAGTATCTACTATCAACTAGAAATATGGCAAGTATATCATTGAGTACAGACTAATCCCTCATTAAGATAACAGAATGTGATGCTAAGCACTTCGATATGTGATCAGTGATATATTCAAGTTCGATCGTTACTTACCTATAGATTGCGCCAGTGGTCACTATACGATAATGTAGTAGGTTATGATATCTGAAAGAGGTGTATATATGTATATAAGATGTATATAATATAGAAAAATGGCAAAGCCATTGACGTCTATGGTTTAAAATACCTACTTGATCGTGCGATGACATATGAAAAATTGTTTATGACCAGTAGATATACAACATACATAGTGAGAAAAGTAACAAAACAAGGCAATTTTGTCGCACTTAACATCAGTACAAGTAGCACCACTGATATAATCAGCCCTAGAACAACTAAAGAATCGTACATGTTGAAACAGAAAGAACAAGAGCATAGACAAAAGGATATCATGGAATGGATAGTATATATCTTATACCATACTCTTTGAGATTGCAACTCGGTACAAAAAAAGAAGAAAACATAAGAGAAAACAAAGGAACCTAGTCAGAGACGGCTGGTTCCGCGTCAACTGAGGGTATATAGATAAAAGAAATAGAAATGAAACAGAGATATAGTCTGTGAAAGATGCGTGTTATGATATACAAGGCATCTTATCTTGTTGAGGAACAGAGTTCAAAGATGGAGTTATAGGAACTCATGACTAGGCAGATTCTGTCTAGTATGGACGACCTGAAACTGGATCATCGAAGAATGGACTATGGTGGTCTAAAGGACCTGTTGTGCCCATATCAGCAGACAAGCCGTGATACGCATGTCCTAGATCCTGAGCCATCATACCCGCATCAGCCATGGAGATATCGTTAGGTTCTGGCGAGCCATTCGCCAATGAGCGAAGACTTTGAAGATCATCTGCTATGATGCCTCCAGTTTGTGGTATCATGCCTCCATGGCTATGGGCGAAAGCAGTTTGCGCTTGTGTGTCGAATAGATTAGTAGGCCGAGACATGCCCATGTTCTGAGATGGAAAGTAGTGGTGACTGCTAGGAGACGCCAAGTTAGGGTTGACGCCGGCTGATCTTGAACTGTAGTGGTGTGCGCGTTGGGCTCTTCTAGACTGGACGACAACCCTCCGTTGAGACGCAAGATAGTTTGCTAGTGCGGGATTCGTGTTACGAGAGATGCGGAAGTCGTATGACTGAGGGATCTCCTGAGGTATCGTAGTTGGGTTGTTAGAAATATGGCCAACAACCCTTAGTGTGCAGCTGTCCTTGACGGGAGTTATGAAGTTCTGGTGCATCTTGATGGGAACATCAGGGTTAGTGCCTAGTTGTACGGCATAATGCACCAGTATCTGGACATCACCGATATGACGGCACTCTAGGCGTTTCCGTAGCACAAGAGACGTAGACGGCGACCACTTCAACTGGCTTTCGCTCTCGTTGACCCAGCCATACTCATCCCACGTCCGACCAACCTGGCTTTGGCGGATAAGGTTGCGCATACGGGTAGCATATGACCATTCGCCGCTACTTTGGACGCCATCGTCGAAATGCTTCACCACATGGGCAACATACTCCTTAAAATAGTTCGGTGCTTCCACATCACCAGGTGACTCGAACACCTGCTTGCATTTGGTGAAGCCACAAGCAAACACGACCTGTGGACAGAGGTTGACCTTAGCCTCGTCGAGAGACATGCGAGAGCCGCCGTGGAATTGCTTGAGATGAGCTTTATACGCAGTCTGCCAGTCGAATACCATTTGACAGCCACGATGTCTGCAGTGCCACTGCGCATTCATGTTGTGGAAGTCTTCCATGTGGCGCTTGAGATCGTTCTTACGAGTGCAGGTCTTGACGATGCCCTCCTCGCTGCAGAATCCGCAGACAAAGGTCGTTTTTTGTTTCGAAGATGAAGCTTGAGGCTCTGCCGAGGATCCGGAGGCTTGTTTTGACGACGATGAAGCATGGGATAGCTTGCGGCCTAGAAGCTTCGAAGAGACGCTGGAGAAGATGCTACTGCCGGAGATAGAGCTCGCATCTGAAGATGTCCGAATGCTGGCGGCACTATCGAATACACTCGAGCGGTCGGATACAGTCGTCGATGTCGTATAGCTTGACAAGAGCGATGAGCGTTCGGATTGGTCTAGTTCTATTTGGTAACTTTGATTAGATTGACGGGTCTCTTATCCCACTGATTGGCATACACAAACTATACGGCAACGTACTTATGGGCTTGCTGGTTTCTTCTTGGAAGATGCGTGTCAGATCTTCCCTAGAGTATGTACTGAGCAGATGGCGCACCATCTGACGATCGAGTTCCAGCTGGTGCGAGCTGTTCGGTGCACCAACTTCATTCATGCTGGCAGATAAAGCCTGGGAGACCGGACGGCCGATACCCCGAGGTAGGTGGGCTTGAGCAGCTTGAATGAAGCTCTCCATGGAATCATTTTGCGTATGTGGCTGGCCCGGATTAGAGTGTGGTTCAGAGGCTGGAACGTTCGAGGCCATTGTAGACTGTGAAGAAGAAGTAAAAGAATGAGATAACCACTATAAGTGGTGACAATTAAGAAAGGCCAGTCAACAGGGTAGTGATGCTGTAGCTTTGGCACTAGAGATGTAGAGGATGTTGGCCGAGGATAAAAAGACAAGCAATGGAAAAATGAACGGAAAATGAAGTGCCTTTCAAGGCGATATGTGGCTATGATAGATATATCAAGCGGGTATCTGGGATCGTAATAGTCGTGGAGCGATATAGAACGGGCCCTGGGCGATGGATCTAAAGGGTCCAGTTATCGTGGAGTAGTAGGCGGAGGTTATCAGTGGAGGAAGAGCGACACACCAAGGAAGCTGACAAGTGCGACTAAAGAGAGCTTTATCTTCGAAGAGAAAAACAAGACGACAATCAGACGGAGTTAACTAACATCTGATGGGCCAGGAAAAAAACGAAGAATGAAAGGAATGAGAGAGGCCAAACTGCCCAAGACGCAAAGACAAAAAAAATGAGCAGAAGAAGCCAGAGAAATAATAAAATAGAATAAAAATGGAAGATTACAACTTTTGAACAAAGACAAGGAAAAGCAAAAGCGCGGAAGAAAGGCCGAACAAATCTAAAGCCTGGGGATCTCAAAAGAAAACAGCGTGGGTGAATTTATTGGTTAGGCCAGTCTGAGTGGCAAGAAAATAGATAGGCATAACTAGAAAAAAAAAAAAAAAAACTAATAAAGATTGAAGGGGAGGTTTACTGATAAGACCCCTGGGCATATATTGTTCTGCTAATGCTGATGACTATGACTGATTTACAATCAAAGTCTGTTCTGCTTGCTGCACAGGGAGCTTGGCGGCCGAGTATGCCCGAGAAAGCTTAATTGGCCTAACTAGTGGGAAAGAAACAGATATGAATAAACAAAAATGTCAATTTGTTTCGTAGTAGAGTGTCAGTCTATTTTGAAAGATAAAGAATACTTATAAACTAACTAGTACACACAGTGACAATACCGCGCTAGAAGGGTGATCATACTACATATTATATTCTCGTACTCACTATCACTCCTATGGCGATGATAATGACAGTGAAAAAAATAAATAATCACCATTACCTAGTCAAATCTACATGGGACTGGCTCGCTCAAGACACGCCAGGGTGGAAGTTCCACCAGAAGAAAAAGAAGAATAGTCTTAAGATGGTATAGAGACAGTAATAGACTCCCTTTTGTCTCCTCCATGGCTAGTAGGCCGTAATACAGAGATGATGGTGAGGTGACAAAAAAAAAACAAGAGAAACCAGTGCGGGCGTGGACAAGAGCCTCGTTGTAGGATGGATACATAACGTAGTTATATATGTATGTATATAGGCTGTATATATTGTATGCCGTAATTGAGATTGGCGCTGTCTTCTGTGCAAAAAAAGCATGCATTTAATTGTCTTTTCTGACGATCAGGACTTGCTATGTATATTATCACTGTAGGAAACAGGTGGCACTAGAAACAAAAAAAGCTACAACAATTTACTTGCACGGGTCTCCTCCACCGAAGTCGCGATACAGAATATAGAAGCGTCTCACTATAGTGGTCATTGCTACTGCTTGGCAAAACCATTGAAGGAAAACTACATCATATACTATTGAGTGAGATCTCTATGTAGATGCATGGTATTGTCATGAGTTCAGATAGCTTGGCGAAGGCAAGACAAAAGAATTAAAGGCCTAGGCTATACATACTACAGCTAGATGAACCAAAACCTCGCAGGGTATCATGTGGAAAACTGAATCGATCAAAAGCCCTTGTATCCTTGTTACAGTTATATAACAGCTTTAACTAGAGTGTCTAGGCTCTAGTATAGTGTGGGGATATCTTATCTCAGTACTAGGATACAAACAACTTGGCTTTGTAGGCTTTTCTGTACTCCGTACAAATGAGCACGTTTGCCCTTCCATCTAAGCTTTTATTTTTCTCTTTTTAATCATTATCTGATTAGTGCGTTCAATCCAGATTTGTGGTTCGTTGCTCGATGGGCTAATGAATAATGGAATCACTAATAACAGATTCATTCTATTCTATTTTCTGCTACGGTGTGTTGTATAGATGACTATTTAGTGGCAATTGTTTATCTTGGTAACACCAGAGGCCTAAATCTCGCCACTTTTTGTTTCTCTTTCACATAGAAACTATCTATTTCAGGAACGCCGCTTTCTTCCTCTGGGCAGATGTTTTCAGAAAGATATTATGAAGATAGCATCTATCACGATGCCCTCGTCCCTATCTTGCATTTTCTCCGAACCAGGCATCCATATATGTATGTAGAACATTCACCGCCGTCAAATATTGTCACCCTTCTAAAACACAGGCGACATACACTAAAACTGGGTAGTCGATCCACCAACGAGCCCTATAGAGCTTTATATTACTTTTTTTATTATAATACATAACATCTGTGCCGGCTATCGCGAACAACACTAGATAGAAACGACACATCCGCGATATTAAGTTAACCAAGTCGTATTGCTGCTTCTTCTCACAGTTTTGCAATATCGTTACCGACCAGTCAGTGACAGATGAAATTTATTCAAGCGGGCGCTTCCCATGTGCCTCAAATCCTACTTGACTCTAATATAAGCTAAAACTGCCTCCCCGTGATGCTCTATCCACTTATCACCATGACCATTGCATGCAACTAAATGCCGTTATAGACTGAGAATAGACAGAGAGGTCTCATCAAGAAACGTCCACCTGGGAGGAAGAGCTGTGAACCATTTGGAATTGTCTATCTACTTCAGTTACTATTAATACAAGTAGACTGGAGATCACACTTATAGATTGGCTCGTCGGGATCTTTTTTCATACCAGCTCAGATTCGATCTGTTATGGTATCGGTTCGTCGATTTGCATGGCATCGAGAACGATCCTTCGCATCTTTATATCAGTCTGTGGCTTCTTATTCGACCAGCCGACTGTCAGATTAACTAGATTAAATGCCGTAATTTAGCGTTATAGAATCCAACTACTACTCGTCCCGGCCCAACCAGAACTAGTAAGTAGACGTAGCGAGTCTCGGCCAACCAGATGAAGTAGAACGGATGATTGCTCTAGCCGCCTCTTCCCGAAGAGATTATGGCTGTTATTTACAAAAGGGAGCTGGTTAGTAGTAAAAGCATCGTCCAGTATCCCTGTCCCTGATGTGCTGTTCTACAAACATAGTACGTAAATCGATTTATGTTTATATCTGCATACCCGATCGGCCTTGTGCTAATCGGATCAAGTCTTCTTCGAGGCTTCTTGGTCCCTTAGAAATAGACTGAGTTTGTGATATGTATCGACAGTCTTTGTTTTGTTAGCGCCAGTATAGCCTTGCTTGCCTGACAGCACGACGCCGATCTCTTGATGATCACAAAAGTTGGACGATGTGCTAATTACTACTATTGACTAAGAATATCCTAACTACCTGGATATAAACTTCCACAAAGTAAGACCAAGGCTAACACGAAGTCAACAATATAGCCCAGATAGATAAGCTAGTGTCAGAAGAAAGAAACAAAAGAAACAACATCAACTATGCAGAGACAGATCACCAAGCACCTTGCAGACGCCAACATTTCCCTCCCTATCTTAATATGCGTTATTTTAATCGAGCAGAAGCCAAAAAAGCAAAGCTCGGCTCCGGATAACGTAATCAAAAGGACCTCAGCATAAGTCAGGGCCATCTAAAACAACTGCAAGCTTGTAGTCATCGCCTGGAAACTCATGACGGAATGAAAGCGTTGCAGCAATAGGAAACACGATTGACCATGATTTGAAGATTTCGATGCTTGGGCTCATGACGTGGGGGTGTCCTTGTATGTGTACGGTGCGATAGCTATATGGCCACTGTGTGTATGTTACGTATTAATGACAGGCCGCATATATTTATACAGTGTGATATGATGTGTAGCGTAGACTGTGTACATTAGGCCAAGCCGTTGAAGCTCCATAGTTCGGACCCTAGCCATTGTACGAACCATTCAAGTCTCTGACTCTGATGCTAGGTTCAGTCTTGGGTAGCTACCAATTTGATTTCTACTACTTAAACAATCAATTATCATGACTAACAGAAACGCTTCAGATCCATAAGTCCGACAACATAATTTAGTTGTGTGACCATGGAAGCTAAAGGAAGCTAAACTGCAATTACCTTGTTTGCGACAACATTGAGATAAAGAACACCAAAAAACAGTATTACAACTCCAACTACTCTGCAATGACTACACACCAAAAAAAACAAAAACACCCAAAAACACGCGAAATCTAGGGTTTCGGAATCTCGGATGCCAAGACGCAATCGAGAAGATGGAGAATACAAGTGGCGTTAGCCTTCTTAGCCATTCTTAGCCATCGATGTCTAGCATATGACTGTTGTCTCCATAATCATCATTACACTCATCACCATTATCACATCCCCCCCCTTAGATCTGGTTGTACATCGTGTACTAGCCTATGACATGTGAAATTGAAGTTGATGAAGGGCGCGCTTTTATAAGCTCTGACATACTAGACATTAAGTCTTAATAGGCTCCCTCGTCTCTAACATTGTATTGGTCCACAAAGAACTCGGTAGACGACTTCACAAAAGTTCGCTACAGTGATGGCTGCCATCCATCACCATAACCCCAGCCCGTCTAATTACATATACATCACTCTTAATTAATAGATATGCTACCATCTATTGTGTACATACATTTAGCCTGGAGATATCCGCTCTATGCTACACCGTATACAAGTTATAGTTGTATGTACGTACACTATCAAGTCTGCCAAAAAAAAAAATTAGACAATATTCAACAAAAGGACGCAACGCTGACTGTTTTGTTCCTGCAGGGACATCCGGCTTAGAAATTCAATCAGTATTTCGCCTGCGCTTACAGATATACTCCTTACTGAAGGTTTTCGTACTTATTTTGATCTTTGCTAGGCAACCATAAGAAGCAACCACCGATGCTGACCTATTGAAGTCGAATTTTCGGGCCTCAATTGACCTTGTACAATGAAATCAGAATCGACAGCGGAGGCGGTGGCGGCGTTTCTTTTTTCATCTTTTTATTTTCCAAGTCATCCCCATCTCCTAAGATCTACCTATCGGACGCCTGCTCCTGAGATAGTCCTAGTAACCTCTGTGTGTCCTTCATCCCTTGCTTGTAGGCGTAAACTTGATCGTCATGAACATTGTCTCGGAGTGTCTATTAAGAGCCATTACTACCACCACCATTACTTTCCCCTTGTTCTTGCTTTACGCTTTACATATACATACATACATACAGGTACACATCTTCGCAGTTCACGACGTCCTGAGAATTCTAGACCCCGTGATTATCTGTATATCCTGCAAGGAATCTCTATCCTGAGTACAGTGAGCTTCATTTCACGATCTGGCGTCACAGGCCCATAAATCCTTCAGCTCTATATCCCAGCTGCGGCTCTCTCTATCATGATTTTTTCATTATTTATGTCGGGACGGGACGAACTGTTCTTTTCTCATCCCAAATGACAAACAAAGCCCCCAAGAGCCTCGATGGACGGGCGCCTCTGCCGTCGTTCCCTTGATGAAGGGGGGAAGTAGCCATTTGCATAGAACATAGAAAGTCCTACCTCGCTAGGTGATAGGACCACAGGAGATACGAAGGCCCTTGCGACTACGACTACAATTGCGACTGCGACTGCAACATCGAAGCCGTCAGCTAATCTCGACAACGCACTGCTGAGACACCTTCCATTGTTCACAGTTCCCAATTACAGAGGTTTTATTTTCGTATTAGTTAAGAAATCAAATTAGCCCTAGATTTCTAGGAATTAGATAAGATAATGACAGACTGTAAGCGAAAATATAGACAATATGGTAAAGACAGAAAAGACACTGATAACCATGTGCCCCAAAAACCCTAAGCGTCAAGCTTTCTGACAGAACATTTTAAGAAAGTCCTGGTAAAACAAAAACAGCAACCGTACCAACAAACTAAACTAAGGAAAGATTTTCGCCGACAAGCGATAGTTGTAGATAATTAAATCTTGCCTACGGCTCTGACATAACATGCCCTTGACTCATCCCTACGAGCATCAAGATTACTCACACTGACTGTACCATTTGTTCTTGTATACGCAAGTGTAAGGAGACCGGCACTTAGTTGGGCCTGTCCAGTCCTCACCACCGCATTGGTTCCATTGATTCGCGCTTTCTGTAGTGAAGCCTTCGTCCAGACCGTCATCATAATCAGCGGGAACACTAAATTCAGCTGGCTCAGCTGAAGAAGTCTTAGTGGCAGATGACGACTTGGATTCAGATGAGGTCTTGCGAGTGCTGGTGATCAGAGTTGATTGCGAAGTGTTTGAATCGGCAGTAGTAGTGATGGATGAGGTGCTGCTCTTGGTAGTTTTAGTAGAGGAAGAAGATGAAGTGGTCTCAGTGGAAGATGATGATGTGGTGCTCGTTGGCCCGCCGTATGATGCCGAGCTCAACGCCTCAGCTACATCTTCCATGAATCCATCGTTGGCGTATAACTGTGACATATCCCACATCATGACACCACCGAAGCTATCAAATTGTGTGCAATAGTCTAGCACCGGAGCAAGTTCCTTAGCCGTGACATAACCACTTCCTGCGGCCGACTTAGCCGCAGGCACGCCGAGTAGAATCTTGACGTTCTTGTTAGCACTTGACTCCTGAGCCCAGGTATCCCACGTGTCAAAGTTGAAGCTCTTCTGAGTCTTGGAGCTGCTATCGAACGATGCGGCACTACAGTAGTTATTGTAGAACTGCACCATGATAAAGTCAAAGGCCACCTTGCCGTCCAGCATGTCATTGTTAGCGGCATCGGGGTAAGGGCACTGCGGAGCAGCACTTAAATAGTATGTACCACTAGATGCGGCATCCATAATCTTGCGTAGGCGTTGGCCGAAGGCTACAAGGTTGCTTGCTGATGCTTCAAAGTCGAAGTCAAAGCCATCGACTACGGCATCACCAAATGGGCGGTTGACAGACGAGGAGGAGTTCTTTGGTCCGAACATAGCCCACACCTGATCGGCGTATTTCTCAGCTTCGGAGGTTGAACTGAAGCCTCCCTCACTGTAGGTAGCACCACCAATGGAAAGCAGAATGGTCTTGCCTTGTTTTTGACACTTATGGATATCTTCTCTGTTTGTGTGGATCATGGCATATTAGTAACATACTCTCGGCACACTAAATTCAAAGGCATGTGTCGTACTCAATCTGGGGGCAGTCCAACAAGTCGGTTCCCTTGAACTTGGAGCAGACATCACTTGCACTACCGAAGTTAACAGTGGGTGGGTCCTTGATGCCGTTCATGAAAGACAGAGGGATGATCTAATATAGTGTGTCAGTCTAAGTCTCTTTCATACAATAGCGATTCTTTAGCTTGGCTTGGCTTACATTGACGGGAGTATCCGAGCAGTATTCGGCTAGCCGACCCTGGGAAGTGGCAGTGCCGGCTGAGTTCTGGCCCCAGTACACAGCAAAGTTATCCCAAGTTGCGCTATCAGAAGCCGCATTAGCAGTATACGGCAATGCGGCCAGCGCAGCCAAGGGAGCAAACTTCACACCAAACGGATACATCGTCAAGGTATTTCGAAGAGTTGACCGTCTTGAAAAAAAAAAGCAAAGAAGATGGATATGAAAGTATATGCTATACAGAACGATCAAAGAAATCCAAAAGAGTGATGACACTAATCAAGAAAAACATCGAAAATTTTGGAAAGATGATTTCCAGATAGTATCTGATCTTATACTCGAATGGACTTGTAGCAGCCGCTTGCAGACACTGAAGCTTCGAGGTTAACATGACCATCTTGTGCTAGTTTGAATAAAGCTTGATTGGCAGTTGTTACAATGATTGTAACGATGTGAACATCGCTTAGAGTCTAGTCGCCGAATCTAGACAGACAGGAGCCCAGGATTCCAAGATCGTGATATGATAGTTTCACTCCCCGCACATGTAGCGCCTCGATATGTCTTGGCCTTGAGTGGCCTGTGATTGCTTCATATCTAGTAGGAGACTTACTTCAGCCACTGTTACTTTTGTTACTTTGGAGGGGTTGGGAACAGTAGTGCCACCGTTTTGAAGGCAAGCCGTCAACGACTGTGTTCAGCGTGCGGAGGTGGAACATTCCGACCAAGACCGCATGGACCGGATCCAATATATCGCCCGCTACTACCAGAAACGACATGTCCGAGGTTATCTTAATCGCTAGTCTCACCATTCTTGGATGAGTCTTCCTCAAGCGCACATATCATCAAAGGATCATTCTAGTCTACTTCCGTGCAAGTTGTCTAGACGTTTGGAGGTATCTCTGGTGGCTAGGTGGCAGCGCAGGGGTTGAAGAGATCTTATATGTATTTGGACCACTGAAGATGTAGATCAAGTTGTCAAGTAAGTCTTTCGCTAAACAACTTACTACTAAGCGGTTAAATCTTTTTCTTTGAGATGGTTCTGTCTTGTGTGAGTTGTGGCCTTCATCAATATATGGTTCGAAGGAATCTACGGATGACTTAGCATCCGCTTGCTTCGTGGTTGCCATTTGGTAATAATTTCTAGATGCGGACGGAAGGCCGGTGTAGGACTACCGGATTTCATGATATTTCAACTGAGAAATATCAGCGTATTTTTTAGACGCCAAAAGCTAGGCTGACAGTTTGTTGCTGCTACTACATGTATTCTAGTGCTTGATGGTACCGATGCTATGGTAATACTGGCCGGTTGCATATATGGGCTTGAAGAATGAGGAAAGGTCTAGACAAATCCGCCGGGTTATCCTTGACTGGCTGTTAATCGACCTTTCAATGACTGGATTTGTCAAGTCTGTCGAGCTACAGCTTTCAGGCGGAAACTGCTGTTGTATAACCTTACGCATACATGTGATAACTTAGACGTTATTAACGTGCCGCGGCATCATGGCATGTCTTGACTCTTTTTTTTGTTTTCCTATGTCTTGGCTTCTTCTTGTTCACGGATACTCTGCTCTGGCCCTACGCAAGCCTAGATCTTCTTTAGACTTCAGGGAACCTAAAAAGGCTATGATTTGTGTGAATTCTCCCTTCGAAGTAGAGGGTCCTAAAGGGCTTGTGATAATACAGAGGATGATTAAGATATAGAAGGTCTGTTCCATGTGGCACGCCAGAAGATAAAAATTGGAAAAAAATACCTAAAAGGCAGATAGACGAGGCGACCCAAAAGTCTCAGATACAAGGCAAGTCAAAGGCAAGTGTTTCTTTCCACTGCATCTGACAGATGTCATCTGCTTCATGCCATGACGTAAAAATGGCCTTCCGTTCTCTTGTTCGAGGTGTTGTCTTCCTGGCGAACTAAATCAAGCCTATCACATAAGTCAATAGAGTCAAGTCACTATTAAGTTGTCTTTTTAGTCTTCTTTCAAAATCTGGTGTTTTACTATCGCACCGTTTTCAGCATGAGGAAGTGATTATATGCATGTAAATTCTTAAGCTAGCGTATAATATTGGTCATTCAAGGGATATAGAAGAAGGATATTCTATCTTATTACAGTTTTTTTCCTCCCTTGAACAACACAAAAACAATAAACGAGGTCTAAAAGGTAAGAAAAAGCTCTAGTTGGCCAAACTTCTATAAGATTTCATATTCAAAATGGAAGTTGGCCGTTTATAGTGATGTAAGAAATCAAAATTTGCAAGAATGGCTAGCCATGTGCGGTCCTAAGACATTCAAGATATCTTACGTCTATCGTTGGGTTCTCGGATCGCCGAGTACTTGAAACGTTTGCATTCAAGCATGAAGCCCGATGTTGACTTACACGACGTAGTTAACCCCAGCTAACCCTAAAACCAAAGGGGGGTTCTTTGGGGACTAAAATGGTTAGAAATCGCTTCCACAAAATCTGACCCATCACCGCTCCAGATATATAAAGCCTGATAAACACCAAATCTTTAAGATCAATTCAAAGCTGGCCGCGTGGCCCAATGGCAAGGCGTTTGACTACGAATCAAAAGATTGTGGGTTCGAATCCCATCGTGGTCAACAGTTGGTATATATCATCACACCCTCACGCTGTGATAATAGTCCTGTTTCGGGGCGTTTCTTTTTTGCGGCATCAACATTGCGGACCGGATAAGTCTGGCATCATTTTTGGTATGATTTGACCCAATCGACTTATATACCTGGAATAACACCTGATAATGACGAAAACCGGCCTACGTTGAACGTAACATATACAAAAACACATAAAATCATCACATCAATAACATATATACCTCAGTAAATATAACTATGCATAGATGTAATGATATGTGTTTCATTTTTCCATGATTTGCTGAGTGTGAAAGTATGTAAACTAGGCATGTTTTGCTTTTATTATATGAAGACAATCGACGTATCGTTAATGACTTTTCGCATAAGCCGATATCGCCACTATATTCCTGCATGGCTAGACCTGCCTTTACAGTTTACATGGAAGTATGCACTGTATATGTACGCGCAGAAATATGAGAGTTGACAGTGTGAATTGATTTACAGACTTTTTCATGTACCCCACAAACATAGACTCGAAAGGCACAGAACAGACGTACATTGTATGAACAATGTATATCCATCCATTCAAAGAATTGCTTCAACTATACAGATAGTACAGATATGTATGTATTTGCTTGGCTGGACGAACAGGTTTAGTCGATACTACAATTCTTATTCATGCACCTATCTGCAACAAGACGTGATGATATGTCATTAGAGGATAAATAATGGAGGTCGGCAAAAATGTAGAGATGATACGTAGAAGAAATTGACTTGAAGAAGACAGTCGAACTGTCCTTTTCCTTTATTAATGTTTTTAGTCTTTGTCGCGCTGCTTTATGAAGAACAGTCTTTGATGTCAGTATAAATCTTGTAGAAACAAGATACGAATCTGAAAAGAGGCAGCCACATGGATAATTGAGGAAGGTTCCCTGATATAGTTTAGCGGATGGGCTGGCACGGAAGGCACGAAGATGCGCTGTTGCCGTGACTAGGTGTTAGTATTGTCGTGACTGTGACTGATAGAATAGAACTATGACTCTAGCGGTGACTAACATGGGCAAGGGCAACTACCCCGATGTTTGTGATTTTCCCGGGCAACTTCTTCGAAACTTGATTAATAAGAAGTCTGCATGCAACTACATTTGTATAAAGAAAGAAGTCTGTCTTATTTATTCTTCTTCATTCTTCTTCGTTTCTATGAGGCTACAAAGCTTTCTGTGTCTTCTTGGCCACCGTCAAATATCTTTCTGTTCTCCGGCGTTTATTCTGGGAATATTCGTATAATCAAGCCAGAAAATCTATCTTCTTTTCATCTATTTGCTAGTTCCTGAACGTCCCGCAGTCGGATTTGCAGAACCGAAGGAGACAATAATCGCATTCATTTTGCTATCTAATTGGTCTTTTCCCCCAGTCAAACAAGGCGCTTTAGCCACTGGCGCACTAATTTTTTTTTCTTAATTTTTTTCCTGGTCTTGGAGTCCATTGAGAATCCTTCTGAGCCTACCTTTTCTATTGCTGTGCCACCAAAATCGCTGTGGTTTGACGCTATTACAGACAGCCCGGTTATTAGTAGCAGGCTAATCGATACTCTAAGACTTTCCTCCAACTTTTTTTTTTTCGCCTGTGAATCGTGTCTGGGGAATCTTTTTCTTCCTAGGAACCACATCGTCGTTTTCTTCCTCCTTCGTTACGTATCTTCTTTTCTTTTCGTTGATATAAAAATAAAACACCAAAAATGTACAGATCTCGTGCCATCAGATCACTGGCCCGGTCCAGTGCCGTCTCACGGCATTCACAAAGCCAGGCCATTGCGACCTCTTTCGCTGCCCGCAGTCTGACTACTAGTACTCGTAACCCGACGCCATCTGCTGCCGCGTGAGTCTTTCTATGTTATACTATGCATACATACACACACACCACTTCTAGCTGCACCACCACCAATTAATCAGCATCACACTGCCACCAAAATCACCAACGCAGCATCACACCGACAATACTCGATCTCTTCTGTCATATCCTCCGACTTTCGGACTGACTACACTTCTACATCTCTTGATCACATCAATATTGCGCCCAATCATGGCCCATTCGTCCGAAGACAAATCTTGATCTGTAATTGCTAACCAGAAACCACTGTCTGCTACAGTCCCTCGGCCCGCGAAGTCCCCAGCCCGGCTTTCAACGCCATCAACGACAATGACAAGAGCCATATCCAGCCCCTCAAGAGCAAGAATGAGGTCATGGACGAGTCGTATGTATCTCCTATACACCAAAGTCGTAAAATAGCGCAGCCTGAATGCGCAATGGCTTGCTTTCCCAGAGGCTCTCTTATTGACTAACATACTGAGCACAGTTTCATCGGCAAGACTGGTGGTGAGATCTTCCACGAAATGATGCTAAGACATGGCGTCAAACACGTCTGTAAGTTACTGAAAACTGTACCATGCATTGCCTTCCTTTGTTCAACCTCCACCGAACTTGTCAATTCAACGGACTGGTGGTTCGATACATGACTCAAAAAAATCAACAACTGAGAGCCGCTCTTCGGATTATACGATCTTGCCACCACTGAGATCGCTACAGTCACTAACCTAGTGGTCATTGTATTAGTCGGATACCCTGGTGGTGCCATTCTGCCCGTCTTCGATGCCATCTACAACTCCAAACACTTCGATTTCATCCTGCCCCGCCACGAACAGGGCGCTGGCCACATGGCTGAGGGTTACGCCCGTGCCTCCGGAAAGCCTGGTGTCGTGCTGGTGACTTCAGGTCCTGGTGCTACTAACGTCATTACTCCTATGCAGGATGCCATGTCTGACGGTACACCCATGGTTGTCTTTTGCGGTCAGGTTCCCACCTCTGCCATTGGCTCTGATGGTTTCCAGGAGGCTGATATTGTCGGCATCTCCCGGTCCTGCACCAAGTGGAACGTCATGGTCCGCTCCGTTGCTGAGCTGCCTCGCCGCATTAACGAGGCCTTCGAAATCGCCACTAGTGGCCGCCCTGGCCCCGTCCTGGTCGATCTGCCCAAGGATGTGACTGCCGGTGTCTTGCGCCGTGCTATCCCTTCCGGCGCTGCCCTACCTAGTCTGCCTTCGGCCGCCTCGCGCGCTGCTATGGAGCTGACCAAGCGCCAGCTTTCTGCTTCGGTGGCTCGCGTTGCCGATCTGATCAACAAGGCCAAGAAGCCCGTGATCTACGCCGGTCAGGGTATCATCCTGTCCCCTGGTGGTCCTGAGATTCTCAAGGAACTGGCTGAAAAGGCCTACCTGCCCGTCACCACCACCCTTCACGGTCTCGGTGCCTTCGACGAGCTTGATGACAAGTCACTGCACATGCTGGGTATGCACGGTTCTGCCTACGCCAACATGGCCATTCAGAACGCCGACTTGATCATTGCTCTAGGTGCTCGTTTCGATGACCGCGTCACTCTCAATGTTTCCAAGTTCGCCCCCGCTGCGCGCCAGGCTGCTGCTGATGGTCAGGGTGGTATCGTCCACTTCGAGATTCTGCCCAAAAACATCAACAAGGTCGTCCAGGCCACCGAGGCCGTCGAGGGTGATGTTGCTGAGAACCTGAAGCAGCTCCTGCCTCTTGTCCAGGCCAAGACCCGCGAGGACCGCAGCGAGTGGTTCAAGGATATCGATTCATGGAAGAAGAAGTGGCCTCTTTCCGACTTCGAGCGCACCGAGCGTCCCCACACCATCAAGCCCCAGGCTCTGATTGAGGAGCTGAGCAACCTTGTTGCCGACCGCAAGAACCAGACCTACATCGCCACCGGTGTTGGTCAGCACCAGATGTGGACTGCCCAACACTTCCGCTGGCGTCACCCTCGCTCCATGATCACCTCTGGTGGTCTGGGAACCATGGGCTTCGGTCTTCCTGCTGCCATTGGTGCCAAGGTGGCGCAACCCGATGCCCTGGTAATTGACATAGACGGTGATGCGTCGTTCAACATGACTCTGACTGAGCTGACCACAGCCTCCCAGTTTAACATCGGTGTCAAGGTGATCATCCTGAACAACGAGGAACAGGGTATGGTCACCCAATGGCAGAACCTCTTCTACGAGGATCGCTACGCCCACACTCATCAGATGAACCCTGACTTCATGAAGCTGGCCGAGTCTATGGGAGTTGCCCACCGTCGTCTCGTGAAGCCTGATGAGGTCACCGATGCCCTGAAGTGGCTGATCAACTCTGACGGCCCTGCCCTCCTGGAGGTCATGACCGACAAGAAGGTGCCTGTGCTCCCTATGGTGCCAGCCGGCTGTGCCCTCGACGAGTTCCTCACCTGGGACGGTGAGAAGGACCGCGTCCGGAGAGCGCGCATGCATGAGCGCACTGGCGGCATTCACAGCTAAAGAACCAGTCTTGAACGAACCAAAAATTACTTGCTATTTTTTTTTTTCTTTTATTTGTTCTTCTGTTGGTCTGCACGTATTTTTTTTCTGAGATTGAATCTTGGGGGTTTTTTCCAAAACAAAAATTTAACTTTCGGTGGGAGCAAACAAAATAACCACATCACAAAATTTTCACACCAAAAACGAGCATACCAAAAAGCGGCTTTGATACCCAAACAAATAGCCGACGTTGTTTTATAAAATCTGTTTTTCATGTCATGATAGACGTCTCTTGGGCTTCTTTTCGTCCTTGGTTGATAAAAGAAAGAGAATTAGAAGTGGCATTCGATTTGAATGTCAACAAGTTCTGCTTTGTTTGTTGACTTTTGCTATCTCCATCTCTCTCTTTTTCTATCTGGCCCCTTTGCTATATCTTTGCATTTGTTCTTGTATTTTACAAACAACGACTGTTTATTCCCTGTTTGTTAATGGATTCCATCCTTTCTTATAAATTAGGTAGTTTTATTTAATTCTATCCTTTAAAATCCCTTCGTTATGCCATTCCAATTGTACATATCATCGTCGTTTGAGAAACTACGTGACTAACGTTTGGTTATACGTTGTTACATATGTGTATATGTACATACTTCGTGACCCTAGGCTTAATCGGTCAACCCTATACTTAAACGTTGTATAAGCGGCTAATACCCCACATTTTTTTCTCTGCGTTTACTTGGGCTTCTTAAGTTATCAGCGACTAGAAGCTTCTAATTGAATTTGTTCCCTTTTAGTACAATAGCTGGTTATAACTGAAAGAACATTTAGGTAGTCAACTAAGCCATAGCCATAATAATAGCCTCGTGGGAGCGGAAACGAACTCATTTTTTTCTTTAGGGATCTCTTCTTCTTATTTACTCTCTCTTTTTTATCCCTCCATCTAGGCTTCATCATCTAGATTTCTTTTCTAATATCTTCTTTCTTTTTTCTTGTTGTTTCTTTCCATATTTCATTCGCTTTACTGTCGGGCTTTGATAACTTTCACAGAGATAAAACTAATCTTGTATAATGGTATGTTGAAGCTGACCCTGCTTTACCCCTCCCCCGCTATCTTGATGGCTTTCTTTTCTGCTCTACCATCCTGGCCCTTTTCTAGGCGCCTAAATGCGCGTTGAGCATCGTGAAATATACTGCGATGAAGAAGCCAACTGAAGAAGGAAAACATATAAAAAATAATACAAAAACACCCTATATATTCTACAAGACAGTCATGATCTAACAAAGTCCTATGTCCCATCTTCAAGTCGACCCTTTCATCTAAGCAGCGTCTGGCTTTGGCCATCTGCGACTTCCTTAACACCGCTACGACCGATGGAACCCTCGCTGCTGACGAAGCCGATAACATCGAAGTTGCCGTCAACTGCATCGCCGAGTCCTTCAAGGTCGATCCCACCGATGCCGCCGGCGTCCGCGCCGCCACCGGTCCTCAGACCCTCGTGCAGATTTTCACCGTCTACGAGTCCCTGCGCCAGGCCAAGGAGAAGACCGGTTCGCCGACCGGTAACATCGCTGCTGCCGCTGCTGCCACCGCCGCTGGCTCAACTGAGACGGCTGTAAGCGCTGAAGATAAGGCTGCTGCCGAGTCCTTAAAGAGCAAGGGTAACGCTGCCATGGCCGGCAAGGACTATCGCAGTGCCATCGATCTGTACTCCCAGGCCCTGAAGCTGCACCCTGGAAACGCTATTTACCTTTCCAACCGTGCTGCTGCTTACAGTGCGGCTAAGGACCACACCTCAGCCAAGGCTGATGCCGAGACTGCCGTCGCCGTCGATCCAAAGTACACCAAGGGCTGGTCCCGCCTAGGTCTTGCCCGCTTCGCCCTGGGCGATGCCCGTGGTGCCATGGACGCCTACAGCCAAGGCATCGAGCACGAAGGCAACGGTGGCAGCGACGCCATGAAAAAGGGTTTCGAGACTGCTAAGCGCCGCGTCGAGGAAACTGAAGGCGGTGCCTCGGAACTGACCTCAACTGCTCGCTCTCCCTCTAACGCTGCCGCTGCTGCTGCCGCTGCTTCTGGTACGGCTGGTGCCGGTGCCGGTGCTGGTGGCTTCCCCGATATGTCTAGCCTGTTCGGCGGTGCTGGTGGTGCTGGTGGTGCCGGTGGTATGCCCGATTTCTCGAGCATCATGAGCAACCCTATGTTCCAGAGCATGGCCCAGAACCTCATGAGCAACCCCGATATGATGGGTAACCTGATGAACAACCCTCGTCTTCGTGCCATGGCAGAGAACATGGGCAGTGGTGGTGGCATGCCCGACATGTCTTCGCTGATGAGCGATCCTAGCATCGCCGAGATGTGAGTTATCTCCCTATACCCTCCTTCTAATTATCTTATAGAAGGCCTCTTATGCTGACCTTTCTACTTCATAGGGCCCGTAACTTGATGGGCGGCGGCGGTGCTGCTGGCGCTGGCGCTGGCGCTGGAGGTGGCGCTGGTACTCAGTAAAATCCCAACACGATAATATGAATATGTTTCTCTTTTCCATCTTCATACATAATACATGAAAAATAATAACAGAAAATGTCACTCAGAAACAAAAAAGAAAATGCATAGTTACCAACTTTCGTCATTGGCTTAATCCTGCTTTCCTCCTACCAAATCACCCTTCTAACTGCCCTTATAATTAACTTGTTTTGGAACACTCATCGATTCTACTTTATGTCCACGTACTTGTGCTTACTAAGTCGGATTTTTAATACCGTAAATAATTTTGTTACTGCGAATTCTAAAATCTGACATAACATTGTAATTTGAACAAAAACAAATAGACCCTCCTCACTATCAGTGAATACAAAACTCAAAAAATGCTGTCCCACCCCCAAGTCTATAAAAGAAGATAAGGAAATATGTAGTCTCATAAAATAATGCAAGATATGCTTGCTGTATATACCAATAAACCATCTAATAATGTACTGTCGCACTGTTGCGTGTGCTTGCTAATACTAAGAAGAGAATCCTGTAGCCAAGAAGCTATCGTGTTTTTCCTACATTTAAATATTTTGTGTATGCCTATGATGCGGACAACCAAAGTTCTAGTGTCCTGTAAGTAGTAGTAGTAATTCGTATGCTAGAGAATAAGGTCGAATGAAACGTAGAGATGGAATGAGCCGAGAGACAAGATGTAAGTAGAAACCACAAATAACGCAAAGGTTGATGGAAGGCTAGACTAGCTAGTTCATTAACCATAGCGGTTGGGGTCGTGTCTCCTACGTGCTTGTTCGGCATTTTTGAGGAAGAGGCGGCCCCAGTAAGAGAGACCACGTTCATGATCAGCCAATTGGATCTCGGCATTGTCTATCTTGCGAAAGCCTTTCTGCCATTGAGCTTCTTGATGGGCTCGAGTATCTTCCGAGATAGACTCGGAAGTGCTACGACTGGACTCAGTTATGCTACCATCGATAATGCCATCAAGTCCATGCAAGTATTCCTCGGACTCCAAGTTTGAGTTCTATTTTGAAGTTAACTTGACTTGAAATTCTCCCAAAAAAATGTGGCATTCTACATGTTTCTTACCTGACTTGTCATGCTAGTCCCTCTAACAATTGGCTGCATGTCTTCCTCAGACTCGTGAATTGAGCTAAGTTCGCTAGAAATTCGGATAGGATCACTCCGGGAGTTCACCAAAGGGCAGTAGCGCGGACGGTAATACCTTACTTTCGTAATCTCGGAGGTGCTGTTATCATTGCGTAGTCGAGGCTGTTTTTGACTATCATCTGCCCGTGAGCTAGAACTTGGCACAGTTTTTAGCTGGGAGGAAGAGCTAGATTGAGGAAATTCTGTGCTCGGACTTGGAAACTTGAGGGCTGGACCGGAAAGCATGTTGACGTTGGTAAAGGCGCTGCTTCGAAGAACTTCAAGAGGAACAAGAGCCATGGGGACTGAGAGATCGTAATGAGTAGCAGGGCTCATGACGGCTAGGGGTGTGGAGGTTTGATGGGCTCCTTGGTGGTGAGACTGAGTAGTATTCGTATTTTCAGTATATGAACAGGCGTGAGGTTGAAACGAAGGCGCGTTCGGGTTGAGGTTCGACTCCTAAAGCGATTGCGACTGTTTTCTCGATACATTTTTGTTCGCCTCCGAATCAGATTGCTGTTCACTGTGAGCTGACTTAGCAGCAATAGAGCCACTGCTAGAAACTAAGCTAGAGTTAGTTTCAGACGAAGTAGCCGAGCCTGTGGCCTTGGCCCGTTGAGCATCTACTATCTCATCCGATAAGTCATTGACAAACGCATCTTTGTCGGGGTCCTCGGCTTCTTTGGCCTCCTTGGGTTTAAGGAAGACCTGCTTAGACCACAAATTGTGATACTTTCCACGCACTTTTAGGAGACTGTCGTGAGTGCCTGTTTCTAGTATCTTACCATCGCCAATAACGACGATACGATCTGCTTTCATAATTGTTGACAAACGATGAGCAACAATAAAAGTCGTGCGGTTGTGTGTAAGGTTTTCGAAAGAGGCCTGAATCTTCTGCTCGGTATCAGTGTCAACGGCACTGGTGGCCTCATCCAGAAGCACGATATTGGGACACTTCAAGATAGCACGTGCGATAGCTACACGTTGAAGTTCGCCACCAGAAAGCTTCACTCCTCTCTCACCGACCTTGGTGTTGTAACCATTGGTAAAACCGATAATCTTATCGTGGATGCAGGCTGCCTGGCAGGCTTTGTGGACCTCTTCATCTGTTGCGTCAATGCGGGCATACCGAACATTGTTGATTATTGTGTCGTTAAACAATACTGGCGCTTGAGGGACAAGACCGATGTGACTGCGAAGGCTGTATAGATCGACATTTTTGATATCCTGGTTGTCAATCAAGATATGACCAGCTTTGGGGTCATAGAATCGGGATATTAGCTTGAGAATGGTGGACTTTCCTGCTCCCGTGGCACCAACAAATGCAACAGATTGGCCACCATAGATTTGGAATGACAGGTCCTGGACAATATCCTTTTTATCGTCATATCCGAAAGTAACACCGCTAAACTTGACATCGCCGCGAACAAAGCTCAGTGGGGGTGCGCCTGGCTTGTTGATCACGGAAGATTTCGTGCTTAATAGATCGAGGATGCGCTCGGCATCAATCATCATTGTGCTGACACTCTTTCCGATATAGGACAGGTGCATTAAGGGGCCTGATAGCTGACTCCAGTAGATAAGGAGCATAGCAAACTGGCCAGAGGTTGCCTCTCCATTTTGGACTTTGATAACAGCTAGGAAGCAGCCAGCAAAAAGACCACCCAGAAGCGAAAGGGATTGGCATGCTCTGGTTCCAAACCAGTGGAACGTGTACATTTTCATACGCTCGATAAGAACTCTGACGGCATTAGAATAACGGCGACTTTCATAACCAGTTTGGTTGAAGGAGGCGACCGTTTGCCATCCGTCAATGCCATTGTGTAAGGCCTTGCCTTCGTCGTAGTAGGCGGTGACGTATTGGCGTCGAACGCCCCTAATACTATTGAGAAGACTGGCAGACAAATAAAGATATAGAGTGCCCGTTGTGACCGTTATAAGACCTTCGTATGGTCCAAAGGTTGATGTGAGATATAAAATGGCAACAAAAAGATCGAAAATTCGGGAAAATCCGTCGAAAAGAACGGTCTCGACCAATGTGGAACACTGCTCGCCTCCACGGATAGCCATCATAGTCTCAGAGGTACTTTTTGAGTCATGAAAGTCAGCTGACAAATTCAGAACATGATCAAACGCAGCACGATTGAGGGTTTCCCGAGAGTAATTCGAGATCGGGAAATAGAGCCATTCACGCAAAAAGCTGATTCCGCAATCAGAAGCCAGGATCTTCAAGAGAGCAAAGACTGCTAACTGGTTCCATATGACAGAGTCTACTGTACCGGTCAGAGAATCCATGATAAGACCAATCTGACGAGGTAGTAAGACATTGAGTGCGTTGCTAGCAAGCATGCATAGTCCTACGAGTAGAGCAGATATCTGTAGACGGACGTTTCCCATTGGCCAAATGTAGGGAAGGAGGATCTAGTTGTCGAGTTAGAACGACTTAGTTACATGAATAAGATAACGTAATGGATTGTACCACTGACCTTGAATTTTTTGAGGTATGTAAACCAATTGCCATCTTCTATTAGTCGTTTCTGGAACTCAAGCGTGCCCTTTCTACTTTCAGGGTCATCGCTATCATCAAGACACGATTCGGCCGTCTCGTCACCATCGGTGCTCTTTTGAGCTTGAGATTCGGAGGTGTTGACATCAGCAGTCCGTGTGGTTGTCCCATAAGAAGTGTTACAACCCGGAGATTGACCAGTACTGTTATTTAGCAAAGGTCCACTCTGTCCTAGTAAAGGAGCACACTCCTCATCTGAAGCGGGATTTAGGCCGTTATAACGGGACATGAACATATAACTGAGAAGAGCCAGAACATAGAAGATAACTCGAATGCCATAAAAGACTATAGTGGCGATATCATACGGTGAGCTATAGCTAGGGGGCGTGGATGACAGTAATATCCAAGCATAAAGCAGGGCTGGCTCGCAAATTAGACTAATGGACCAGCTACCATAGTAGGGGTACCAGACGGGGAACTGGTCATCCGATAGCTGGATGTTCTGGATGGCAAAAAGTAGCATACAGGCCGTGATATTCACGACCTCGTCTTCTTTACCCAGCCACGTGGAGTTCAAATAAGAATGGACGCAGACAGTAAGGAGCTGGAAGAAGTAGGTCAGGCTACAAGCCTTGATGGCATACAAAAGCAAAGGAGAGCGGAACCGATCGGGCTTCTTGTCGTTGGACTTGCGAAGGGCATGAAGTAGCATAACCGAAGCGATGGTGCTCAGCATAAAGTAGACGTAGACCAGAGACGGGTACAGATATCTCAAGGCCGTGATGAGGTCGTCTGGCTGCCAGTCAGGGAGTCCAGACCCCAGACTGGGCCAGGGCCAAGCCGCCTCGGGCGGTGGGCTGGCGGAAGACATCACGGGACGGTCTGGCGATTTGATTTGGGGTGTTGTGTGGCGAAGAAATGGAGATGATATCGATGCACAATTGTGATGATGGGCTTATAAGGGATTCAACGCGACTAAAAGTGGCACCGTAGCTTAGGGATGCATTAACTGAAACAAAGCGGCAGTCTAGAAAAGGCGTGGAAGCCTAGTCAAGATCTGGAACGGGATCGCAGGGATAAAGCAACCTTGATGGCGTTTCTAAACGATGCAAGCAGAAACAAACTGCAGCGATTATGAAACAGAGTGTAATTTACTGAACAAGGCAATAGGACGAAAAATCGATAACGGTGAGAGTGAAGAGTATTACGGCGCGGCAATGAAGGGATGATATGATAAGTCCCGAAACGGCGGCGATTTTTGTAGGACGGCGTAATAAGAAGCAAATTAGACCAACAATGATCACGGTGTGTACAATCGATGAGAAGATGAGAAAACAGGAGAACAGAAAAAAAGTAGTAACAAAGTAGAGAGATATGGTAAACAAAGCAAAACAAGGCTGTAGTCCAAGGACAAGACTGTAAATCAACGATCTGCCCCAAAACAAGTAGGAGGAGACGAAAGTGGCGTGGCTTCTCTCGCTGAAGCCAAAGCGGAAGGAACCACAAGGCTATCCCGGGTAGCAAGCAATTGCTACTACTAGTATATCTAAACTAGTAGATGTAGACTAGTTGTTTCCGCGTTCGGAAAGGACCCGTATAACGCCAAGATTGAATAAGTTGTTTGCTATCACCAAAAAGAAAAGCGCATAAAGAGAACACAAGAGGTATTGCGTTCTTTCGGTGGTGAGACGTCGGACTAGTGAATAAACAATGAACAGATTCTTTCTATCACGAGATCGTCTAGCTTCTTTACCTTAAGCAGAGATACTTAGCTTGACAATGTTAGTCTGTATCACTTCCGGCCGACAGGAGGACTTTCTGGCAGTATAGTGGGGGATGGTTCAACTTACGGATGGCTTTACCGGTGCACTTTCTTGTCCTGCACAAACAATGACGTTATAAACTTCAGATCCTTTCACAAGTTGGCGAATCGGCAGCTGATCCCGAGAAACTAGCGTGCTATAGCAAAGTGAACTAGATTAACAGCTCAGCTTGTACTTGGGGCTCTTATTTTCTCAAAGTAGACGTAGTCTCAGACCTTCCGCGCTGGGCTAAGCAATAGGCTGTTTCTTGTATAGCGCAAGAATCGATTATAACAGGATATGACCTGATTTCTTGAGTATAGTAAGCTTGGGGAGTATTTGGGGGAAGACCAAGGAAGACAAATGAGTACAAGACTATGGCATTGAGGTGCTGCCTGGTTTCACATATAGACAGAGACGTTGACTAGTCTCCTATCAAGCAGGCATCGACAATAGATCCAGTCATGAGAAGGTCGCCAGAAATGATATTGTAAGATCCAGAAGCTTGTAAGAGATCAGAAACGAGGATGATGGGTCCTTGTTCTCTTATAATCCTACCTTTATAAGCCTGCTCTCCATCACAAGCCGTTTGCTTAGCTTGGGCCGCCACACAACCGTCAACATCCAAGGTAGTGATATGAGGCTAATAGTGTTCGTTGTACTATGTATATTTATAAGTTTGTTTGTGCTATATTAACCCCAGTAGCAGATCAAAGCTGACCTAGCCAGCGTTCCCGTTATTAGAATTGACCTGGAGCGGAAATCTACTAACATGGTCGCCTCAGAAATTAGATTGGTGCTGTATATATACGCTGTTTTGGCGTTAACGTCGTGATCTTACTTGATAAACACTTATACCTATTCTATCAGCTCCTCAAGCGGTCTAATCATAAGCTACGTGGTTTCATTTGTTGACATACACCGTCAACTTCGCTATTAATGATAGCTGGCTAAACATGCGGATGCGGTAAGGTTGTTGTTGCCGTGTTGGCATTCATTCTAGCTTATTTACGACTAGCTCTGACATCGCAGAGACGGAGAGGGGTGAAATTAGGAAGAAAGCTATATGAAGACTTGCCCTATTTCTTTTGCAGGAAAGGAAAAGACGAACAGTCAATAGTTTAAAGTTAACTTATTTGTGAACAATGTACGTACATACATGTACTATGTCGTTGTACAATCATGAGACAGTTAGCTATTCAACTTTCTTTCTACAAATTTACAACAGGTATTGTTTTTCTCGATCCAGATCCCTCTAGCCTAGAAACTCGACTCCGGTCATCGTCCATGCCAAAACGAGACAGATGCATACTGTCACAGCTTATACATTACCAGAAACGTCTTGGTCTCCTTCTAATACTACCTTACTGATCACATTCAACTACAAAACCAAAAGACATGTTTGTGGGTTGTGTATCTTGGGATATCGAGGTGCTGCATAGCTATCAGAGCTCCATTTCCATCTGGATTAAATTGGACGAAAAAAGAAAGATCCAGACTTACAGGCTCAAGAGTCATGCTAGTTCACTCTGTAGCCTGGTATGTGTCTTTGTAGATAGATACTTGCATACATACAAGAGCTCTGCGAGCATACTTGAAAAATATGTATCTATGTCAAGAAAGCTTAGACCATTAGTCGTACGTGTAGCTAGACCGTTCCTTTGTTGTTCTCTGTCGACTAAAAACGTGTCTGAGACTCTCAGCACGCAGGGCAGCCAATTTCACACGCCAGGCAAGCCATGTTCCAGAGGAGCCAAACTAAAGTATATATGTACTGTGTTTTGTCGTATGTTCACCAAAAAAGGATGATCAGTACACAACTATTATATATCACAAGTAATTATTGAAATAGCACCCCGCTAATCACTAAAATCATTCCACAGCTACTACAACCCCCCAGACTATGATTTCTGCCACAAACCTTCCAGTGTGACTACTGCCGTTACTGTAACGCCGACCTGCCACTACATTCAAGGTGTGGCTATCAGATCGTTGCGGGTAACAAGCTATCGTGTTTTGCCGCCTCCTAGTTCTTCCTATTTTGCGTCGGACATCACATAGTTGATGGGCTTTTGTCGTCAGGCCTGACTGCTTTTAGCTCACCAGCTGCCTTCGTTCTGTTTATATGTGCTTGCTGGCAGCAAAACACTACCTACGTGTTCATGCGGATGTACAGGCTTGCATGTTATAGCCTGTTCACCAATTCTGCCACGAACGATAACAAAAGACCCTACTGGCGTTGGTAGTACACGCTTTCAAACATGTATAAACCCGTAATCCCATCGGTAGACACCTCGGTTCTACGTAATGTTGCTGATCTTTTTTTCTTCCTTTTTTTTTTGTATATCTCTAGTACGATCATCTAGGCTGCAATATCGATGATAGGCCTCTCTCTCTTCAAAACGAGGCCAGCTCTTGACCATATGCGATATCTACTATACACTCGTACTATACATGCATACCAACTTCACATAACAGTCCCCTGCAGTTGTGTGTTGGTTAGGCATCTACGGAGGCGAAAATAGCCTATATCTTCTATCCGGTGTTAGGTTGGGAATATGTTATATTTTTCTTCGTCGAATTGAGATAATTTTTATTTATACCGAGTGCATCTTCCATAACTCTTGTGATTATCGCCAATGGTACCACAGAGTCGGAACATACAATATATGGCAAAAATGGTGTAGGTTAGACATACATCAATATATGATGAATCATTTGTTCTCCAAATTTATCAATTAGTTCTCCGTTAATACAATCTAAGCTTGTTTCCCACTGTCAGCAATCTAACTTGCAATTCAGTCTAACACCATATCGTATTGCATATGATTTCGTCACTGTCAGTTAGTACGTACTGATGTCCATTAGCTAGGGCTTTTGAAATCAACTAAAATCATATCAGGTAGAGACTTACTAATCATGTCCATCACTAAATCTCGCCAAAGTACCAAACACAAGCTTGCATGATGCATGTTATGTGGCAGCTAGGCCAACGTTACTCGGGGTGTGAGTACATCCAACACCCTACTATAGCATCAATAGAATATACGACATGCTGTGATACTATGCCAGTCACAAATACGGACGCCTTCCAAGCCCTACTTGCGCTCAATTTCTATGTATTCTCTCAAAGTGTCTCATGTAGTGAAGATACAACCGTAATAGTACAACATACAAGATGCTTGGATCACAAAGATCGGAAATCGGCATACACGATATGGTATATATGCAGTAAGCATAATTTCCAAAAAGAAAGCAAGTGCCGAACACTTACACAAACAACGCCCTTCGCATATCCTACAATCATCTTATCTTGCACAGCATATATCTATCCCAACACAGCAAGTACAACAGTTTGTAATACGGTATACCTTGTACAAAAAACGAAGCATTGCCCTGTTCTAAGCGCTTAGAATACGCCAGATGTAGGATGCGTCGTGGAATGTAGTTGTAAAGAATATCATCTACATTTGCATGTAAGGTTGCTTCTTTACTGGTCATATACCATGTCTTGGTATCTTTACTCCATGGAGACAAACTTGCAGCTTGTTGTGACATCCCATCTTTTCCAAAGTCTTGTTCCGGCTTCGCTATCACTTCCTTTTACAAAGTCATAGTACGGATTGTCTTGTTACTAAACTAGAACGTTCCATGAACTATGTGTCTATTGTATCATCATTATATCATAACGATACGGCCAATGCTTTGACTCTAGCTATGCTTAACATTTATCTACTAATATTTCACGACTATACGATAGCATGTTTCGGACGAGAACTCGTCTTGATATTATCTAGATCAGTCACGACGCCAGACATATTACCAGACTCTTCAAGACGTCCGCTAGACACTAAAAAACTTATGTATAATCGGAGCGGCGCACCGTCCCCTGGCCCCGAAAATCGCCGGCCCGCCCGGAGCACTTCAAATTCTGTTATTTCTTTGAGTTTTCAGTTTCTATATCGACGGCCGCGTGGCCCAATGGCAAGGCGTTTGACTACGAATCAAAAGATTGTGGGTTCGAATCCCATCGTGGTCAGTTCTACTTTTTTGATTGTCTGACGGGTTGCCACCTCCGGCTGAGAGGGCTGGTGGCCTGGCGGACCAGTGTTTCTCACTGTTTTTGCTAATCCTAGAATCCCGGTACCCTTTTTGCTATAAATCACCTCGCGGGCATACACCTTATTTAGAAAGTTTGACCCCGTTCCTTAACGATCTTTCATAGTATATTCACCGGACTGGGCAGCAGCACTCATATATCATCACTGCCCAACTACAATATATATCCTCTAAATTAGTTTGTCATGTTTTTTTAATTGTTCGGTATTCTAGTTGATTACTATATATCTTTACTACAGTTTGTTGCAAACGATATTGACCTCTGCTGTCTTCCCTCTGAACTTGTTCATTATATCTTTATATCTACAATGTCTGAGATTACTGAACCTACTATCATCCCAGCAACTCTGTTCCAAACACTGCTGGCAACATACGCAAAGCTGCGGCTTGCAAGGCTACATCTCCGGGGACCACTAAAGTTATTAGCAAAATCGAACAAGGTTTCTGAGCCAGTCGGCACTGCCGTGCCGCTTAACAAATGGGGTTATTTAGGGCTCGACTTTTACAAAGTCAATGTTCTCATGACACACACCGTTGACGCCCAACCGTTTTCCGATCTTGTAGTTGCGTTGCTGAGTACAACTTTCTGCAGGTGCGCTACTCTTGTGGCGCCAAGCACATTCCTTACGCTCTTTTCGCATATTAGTGCTTTTCTCGCGCTCTTTGGCTCTGCCGTGCAAACGGTCAGGCCTTGACAACCGACGAAATAACTTTCCTAACATCCTTCCCTGACACGGTCACTCGACTATATGGTCCCGAACCATATCGCTCAATACTTTGCCAGCATGGGGTAACTTCTCCTTTGCCAGTGAAAACTTCTCCTTCCGCCTTATGGAGTATACTCTCACTGAGACCTCTCTCAATAGATTTTCACTCGACAATGACGTGATTGGTGATGATACCTTCTGGCATTACACCCAGTTGCCTATTCCAGATGTTTACGTTCGTTACGCTTATAACAAAGCGGCCAAGATTCATAGTCCATCAGTGTCCCGTCTTTGACGGCTTCGACAACTACTTTCCATCTGTCGCCGGTATCAAGGGCACTCCTACAGAAAACATCGTAGCTTGGCGTAATATCCCCTACGAGGCCACTCACTCTTCGTGGCGCTTTAGCTTTTCCCACCCAAGTTAGACCGCTTCATCTACTCCCGCTGACGCTGACGTCCAGTCCAAGTGGTGCACCTCCGCAACCACTATGGCTTGGATGGCTAAACGGCTTTCGACGTTGAACGATTTCGCCACGCCTTCCATTAAGAAACTATCGCTTAGTGTGATAGGATGCTCGCTCCAAGGGCACTAGCTAGTCCCTTATGAAACAGCTCACAACCAGTGTTGCGCCAAAGCAGGTATGCCACATGATGTGTCTCTAAACCAATTCAATGGTCTACGCACCACTCATCTCAGCTTGTCATCTCGTCTGGCAATGGACGCAGCTACGCTTACTCCATTCTACTGTTTCAGTTCCCATATCTATCCAACGCCCCCGTATAATCAAGTCGATAACGACCGCTCGTGTACGTACCAACTTCGAACCTTTTATATTCGTAAGGTAACGGCAATCTGCACGACCTCGCCCCTGCTATGTCTGATCATCGTGAGGATCCGTTTTCGTTTGGCTCACTGAGCAATATCAACATTGCTCGTTCTGTGACTATCTAGTTCGCGGTTCTGCTCTCAAAGCGTAGTACATTCGACTTCTAATTAGGTTAGCGCTTGCTCTTTCTATATACTTACTAGATCGTAGTTGACGAAGTTTCTCTCAAACACTTAGTAGTCATATATGTATTAGCGGTTTTCATAATACAACAACACAAATACAACTCGTGTCCCTCTTCACGGCAAATCTAGTTAGTTCTGCCTAGGTATAGTCTCGTGTCATCTGAATTAAGTTTCCCTTGGGTTCTTCTAGTGCTTTAGCAAGAGTAACTAACTGGGATATATAAAAACGAGCAGCCGTAGCCAGGATGAATTTTGATTATGGAGGTTGGCAGCTAGAGAAGAGATATGCACGTTGTGTTGCTGCCAGTCAGAACCCATTTTCTGGCTGTAAGGTTGATAGTGAACCTCAAAATATTGCAAGATTATGCACATTACTCAATTCTGAATCTTTAGCAAGGTCAATTCAACAATTCACATGGCTATCGGGAGAACGCCTACCGGAAGCCTGGCTGTACGGACCAAATATGGGCCGACTACACGAGGATAGACTCTCCCATGAAACATCTAGACAATCTAGATTAGTGTCTAATTCTTTCAACCTGAAAAAAAGATATCAAGAATAGAACTGATACAATGGTTCAAAGGGCTTTCTATACGATAGAGCCCAATAAGTCTGTCGTTTCACAGTCCGTATATCGATCGGCCTTGAGGCAAGACCTATCCGCATGATGATGAATTATATTCTATCCATCATGTAGAGAAACTGATAGTCCTTGAGGGGCAGTGGATCAGGTAAAAGTAGAGCTACCATCCCCATTATTCAATGAGTCTCTAAGAGGCTGATGATCATGGCCGTGGGAAAGAAACATTTGGCGTAATCAAGTCGGGTTCTATGAATGAAGCAACAGCAATAAGATTCCCACGCCATAGGGTATGGCATCCGGAACCATTTAAACAGGCTGCTCGCCGGTTGTGCTTGTGAATACCTGAGGTGTGATGAAACTCGGGAGACCAGCGATCAAAAGGTGCGGGGTCGGTCACTAGTGAGAACGTCCCTCGAGAGGGGAATAGTCGGGCTAAAGGTCTCACGACACTCCGTGATTTTATTCAATTTAATTATATTTTACGTCTACCTAAATCACTGAGATCATACAACGCCGGATTGGCTACCGGACAAGTATTTAAAGTCCTCCATTAAAGTGCTCTAAGATGTTCTCACGACACTCCGTGTCGGACAACTCCCTCTCTTCTATAATGCCCACTAACACGAATAATCCTCAACATACGACCATAGCTAATAGAAAGCACGGGATCCCGTCCGCTCTCCCCTAGTTAAACTATTAAGCGCTCGATCAGTACTACGGTGGGTGACCACGTGGGAATACCGGGTGTTGTATGTTTTTTGGAGTTTTTGTTGATTTTTTTTTACATCACCCCGGCCCGGCCGGAACGAGGCACCGACGGCTAGCTTTTTAGACTATATGGTTTAAGCCGTTACCGTATCCAAACCGACAGGCAGTTAATTCAAATGCCCTCCGGTTTGCTCCTGGGCTACACAAAATAGAGAGCTCTCTTAGCTCTAAAGTTGTACTCTGGAAAGTCATCAGCGATGCTTAGATCTACGAGTATCTGTAACTTCTAACCGCCCGGGAGTTGGTCTCACGATAACATCATCCAGCAATATCTAGCCGGAATGTAACATAGTCTAGAATTATAGCATTCGTTAATTAGTTGATGCTTTCTTTCTCAGTGGTTCCAGAAACGAGACCGATGTGTTATTACAAAGTACGTTATATATATTAGTTAGGTAATCAAAATAAAGTGTCTAACATTTTGTAAAAAGTTCAAGGTAGTGTGTATCCTTACCAGGGTGGCAATTTTTGATAGGGTTGATCCCATTGTGTTGTAACAATGCAGTCTCGAGTGTCTGACGGCTGTGACTCCCTACCTAGTGGTTTTTTTTCCTATACTACGACAAGAATTTTGAAAACACTCAAGGTCTAGAGGAGAAGACGCAACTTATAAATGTGAACCTGATAAACCTACTAGTTTTAGTCAATGAATTTCACCACATTTGGTTTAGCCTCAAGTCAATCACAACATGTTTCATCGTTTGATGCAACTTAGAACTTGAGCCAAAGGAATCTATAGCGCAACGACTAGCTTAAGTCCCACTATGGTTCTAAGATAGGGCGATTAATTGGGCAGATTAGGCAGCGATTCAGTACTCATGTTGCTAGTAGCCCTTGTTATTCATCACTGACAACCGAATATCTGTAAGTCGATATTAACAACTCGCTGGGGCCAAGGCGTTAAGAGCCTTGGGCCTGCATCATAGGAAAAAGTGGTTTGTTAGATATAGTTTGACCGTTCACCTGAGATAGAAGTTGCTATCTGTCTATCATGCTAAGATATTGATGAGCAAGTAATGTCCCAAAGTGAAACATGAGGCTTGAACTCGGGCAATTAGCTCATACTCGAGGGTTATCTCTATATATCTGTATGGTGACATCGTTTCTGGCATTAAAATATTGGTTTTTGAACGGTGGGAAGGCATCAAACGAAGAAGCTAATGACCACACTAAACGAAAGAATAACCAGAAAAGAGATCCAGCTCTGCAAGGCCAGCAAACAAACATGCATATGCATCCCAATACATGCATAGACAACCCACAATTGGCTCACGATCAGCATTGTAAAAGTGGCAGAAGTACAGCAAGAACAGTTGGTGGCGAATGGATAACATGGTAATATGGCATCAGGCCCATGGCCGTGCATATGTTGTATTGTATATATTGTCGTAGTAGTATATGGTGTGAAGGAGAAGTGATGCAATCAATGTAATCCCATTGTTTCTAGCCGGTGCTCGCTATCTGTCTCTGGGATTTCAGTCTATAAGGATCTGGTATGCGCATAAAGAGGAAAGTCGCTGGCTGTTGAGTCAACTGCCGCATCTGACAGATTCTCTGATGTAAGGCCAGCCAAATAGATCTAGACTGTGAACAGGAGAAAGTCTTCAATTGTGTGCTGAGCTGTCACAACCACCAAGGTGCGTGGGCCTATCTATCCGCCTCATCTTCACGATAAGAGTTGTAGAGCACAGACGAAGGCTTTTTCCTTAGGCTTCAATACTTGACAGGGCTTACAAGATTTTGATCATGAGTAGGTGGGCATCTCAGTATATATAGATATAGATATATATATATAGATATGTAGACTATGATAGGGAGCAAGAAGCTGTCATGAGGAAGGAAGGAGCAGCGCCAGCCCTGGTTGGAAAGAACGACAAAACCTGGCTCTTGGTCTTGTGGGCACATCTTGGGCTTCTTTTTTGGACTTTGGATTTTGGTTGTTTTCTAGTATCGTGTATTTAGGCTTCCATATTTCATATATGAATCAGCATTGAATGCCGCTTTATATTTTTCATTTTCTTCTTCCCTTTCCTGCTTCTGCTTGCGTTAGTGAAGGCCTTGAAGATAAGTTTCTCACAGTTATAGGTGCAGTCGCAATTGCCATCACAGAAACAACCTGTTTATTAGTGTACCTTTTCCAGGGACTAGTGGCCTGTATTTCCTTGGATCATATCATAACAAGGTTCCATTCCACTATAATAACAGCAGGCAGCTCTATTTTTTTTATTTCTTTTGTCTTCTGTCAGTTTGCAGCTGCCTAAGGAGTCGGTTCAGATTTACGATACGATACCATAGCCTCGACTGACTTCTAAAATAATGACGCCTTTGTTTTTTTGTTTTTTTTTAATTTCTAGTTCTACTTAGCTGTATGCAAGGCTGACTAACTACTTTTACAAAAATAAGTTGACATCGAAACTTGGAGCTACATCATCGATTCCATCAATTCCATCAGCATTAGCGCCTGTTATCGCAGAATTTCCGCCTACCCTGGCATTTGGCATAGCTTACATATAGCTGAATAAACGAGCCGATTTGACCGCTTCTCATAGTACCCCCTCGCCCCTCGATTCTAGCCAGCTATCAAAAAATCATAATACCAAAAAAAAGACCACAAAATCAACCCACGTCACCACCACCACCAAACGCCATCGAATCGAGGCTATCGCGAAAGAATCCACAGTTGCTACCATCGCTGTCTTTTATCTTGTAATCACCGACTGCCCTTCTATCGCCATTGAGACCACCAGAGACTATCATGACCACTGCGACGCCGGTGCCTGAAGACCAGGCTCGTCTATTAGACGATGCCCTGACTGCGGTGCGCCAGCAGACCGGTCTGATGCGGAAATGCCTTGATACTCCCGGGAAGCTCATGGACGCTCTTAAGTGCTGGTATGCAAGCCTCTTAATCCTTACTCCACGTCCTGCACCGCCCACCAGTGTATAATCACGGTGTCGATCGCTGATACAAACTACCTACCTACTCCTGGCTTCTGCTAACATTGGCCTCTGTGTGTGCCTCTCTCTAGCTCTACGCTTGTTTCCGAACTGCGGACTTCGAGCCTCGGCCCCAAGCAGTACTACGAACTGTATATGGCGGTTTTCGATGCCCTGCGATACCTCTCCGTCCACCTACGCGAAACACACCCATCAAACCACCTGGCTGATCTATACGAGCTGGTGCAATATGCCGGCAATATCGTGCCTCGAATGTACCTCATGATCACTGTCGGCACCGCCTACATGTTCGTCCCCGATGCGCCCGTCAAGGAGCTGATGAAGGATATGATGGACATGACCCGCGGTGTCCAGCACCCTGTGCGCGGTCTCTTTTTGCGCTATTACCTCTCCGGTCAGGCCCGCGAGTGTCTGCCATCCGGGACGAGCGACGGCCCCGAAGGAAACCTCCAGGACAGCATCAATTTTGTCCTAACCAACTTTGTTGAGATGAACAAACTATGGGTGCGTCTGCAGCACCAAGGCCACTCCAGAGAGCGCGAACAGCGTTCGCGCGAGCGCAAAGAGCTGCAGCTTCTCGTTGGTAGCAACATTGTCCGTCTGAGCCAGTTGGTCGACCTCCACACATACAAGTCTTCCATTCTTGGTCCACTATTGGAACAGGTTGTGCAGTGTCGCGATGTCTTGGCCCAGGAGTATCTGCTTGAGGTCATCACTCAAGTCTTCCCCGACGAGTACCATCTTCACACCCTCGATCAGTTCCTCGGTGCTGTATCCCGCTTGAATCCTCATGTTAATGTCAAAGCTATTGTCATTGGTATCATGGACCGTCTCTCGGATTATGCAGAGAGAGAAGGTCAGACTGGCCGAGATGCGGTCGACAAAGCCGAGAGGGAGTCAGAGGCTCTTTCCAAATTACTCCAGGGCGTCAGTCTCCAAAACGAGGGTCCATCTCAGCGAATGACCATTACCACAGAAGGCATCACCCCCGCTAGTCCGACCATCGCTGTCCCCGAGGAAGAGGCACCAACTACTCCTGAATCTACTCAAGAGACCGAAAATACTGCTGCTTCCACAGAAACCATGGATGAAGCAGAGCCGGCGTCCAATGAGACTCCAAAAGATGGAGACTCTGCATCTACCATTGACGAATCAAAAGATGCGCCAACTTCCACCGAAGAAGAGCAAAAAGAAAACGGCGAGACTTCGACTGGACGCGACGATAAGAACAAGGTAGAGGCTCCAGTGGAAGAGGAATTACAGCGTGGAATTCCACCTGACGTTAACCTTTACGAAATCTTTTTCACTCAAGTAAAAAACTTGGTTGATGCTCAGCATCTCCCGGTCCAAGACACTATTGCGCTACTAGTCTCTCTTGCCAATCTGGCGCTCAACATCTACCCTGATCGTCTCGATTACATTGATCAGATTCTTGAATATGCGTTACTCAAGGTCAAGGAGTATGCTAGCCATGCGGACCTTCACTCTGCTGCTGCCCAGCACAGCCTTCTTGCGCTATTGCAGGCGCCTCTCACTCGGTATGTATCAGTGTTTACCGCCCTGTCGCTGCCTACCTTTGTGCCTTTGTGCCAGGCCCAGGGCTACACTACACGCAGAGCCCTTGCTGGCGAGGTTGCACGCAGTCTGCTTCTGAACAAGACTTTGATCTCGAAGCCAGCCGACTTGGAGAATGTTCTTGAGATTCTCAAGGTCATTATCAAAGAGGGTTTTGCAGCTACTGCCGGATACTCGGGCGTAACGCCCCGGAGGGCCACCGAGACAGACGAAACTATCGAAGAGCAGGGTTGGCTGGCGCGTATCGTCCATCTACTGCAAAGCGAAGACAACGACACACAGTACAAGCTACTGCAAATGACCCGTCGTGCGTATAGCGAAGGCAATGAGCGTATCCGCACAACTACACCTCCGCTCATCACGGCGTGCATGAAGCTAGCCCGGCGGTTTAAGGCTAAGGAGCACCTGGCCGACAACTGGGAGACTCAAAGCAATGCACTTTTCAAGTTCATGCACAGCGCCATCAGCACATTGTACACACGTGTCAACGGCGTTGGTGCTGCAGAGCTAGCACTACGTTTGTTCTGCGTAGCTGGTCAAACAGCGGATGGAACTGGGTTCGAAGAGGTTGCCTACGAGTTCTTCGCGCAGGCCTTCACTGTCTACGAGGAAGCCATCACAGACAGCAAAGCTCAATTTCAGGCCGTCGCAGTCATTGTATCTGCACTGCATACTACGCGCAACTTTGGCCGTGAAAACTACGACACCTTAATCACCAAATGTGCCCAACACGGCGCTAAGCTACTACGCAAGCCAGATCAATGCCGAGCTGTCTATCTAGCCAGTCACCTATGGTGGGCCACACCCAACACAAACAATGGCGAGGGTGACGATATCGTCAAAGATGTAAGTCAAAGAGTCCTTTTCTTTACAATGAATATCTTAGTTGCTAACCAAATCCTCAATCAAGCTCTACCGTGACGGTAAGCGTGTCCTCGAATGCCTCCAGCGAGCACTTCGCGTGGCCGATTCCTGCATGGAGACGGCGACATCGATCGAGTTGTTCATTGAGATACTAGACCGCTACGTATACTACTACGATCAGGCTAACGAGTCTGTGACGACCAAATACGTCAACGGTCTGATCGAGTTGATTCATTCTAATCTCGGCCAAAATACACACGAGAGCGCACAGATCGAGGCTTCACGTAAGCACTTTAATCTAACCTTGGACAATATTCGTAGTCGTGGCTACGAAGGTGTTGTGCTATATCCAGACATATAAGTAAAGAAAGCAAAGGAACACGATGATGCTTGAGGTTACCTGTGTTTTAGATCTTGAGCTATTGTTTTTCTACCGGATGAAATTTCCTTAAAAGATGGAAACATCTTTGTTTTTCTTCTTTCTTTCTTTCTTTCATTCTTTCATTCTTTCATTCTTTCATTCTTTCATTCTTTCATTCTTTCATTCTTTTTGCTTTTTGTTTTGTCTTTTTCTTGGTCGGCAATTTTGATACCGCATGGCGCGCAAAGAAAAACTAAAAACCCTTGAGTACTATGAACGAGATGCCTGATGTTTTTTTCTTCTTTTTTTATTTCAAAGTAGTTTTGTTTTTCCTTGAGCATTCTTTTGTTTCGTTGCGTATAACTCGTCCTTTTCTTTAGTTTGATAGTTGTATTGATTTTTATGCATGAGATTAACTTGAATAGCAACATTATTTTTATCCTTTTTCCCTCTATATCACAGAAACAAGAAAAAAGAATGCCAAATTTTATGTTTCCTCGAGAAAACGATATATGGTCATGAAATAAAAGAAAGGGTGATAGAATGGACACAAAGATATAGAAAATATATAACATGAATAGAGAAGAGGAAGAAAGAAACATGGTTTATGCGCTGTATCGTGTCATAGAAAAAAGGGAAGAAAAAATGGAAGAAAAAAAACAAATGGGATAATAAACAGATGATACACAAAAGAAGAAAGTGTAGAAAAAATAAAGAGTAAACAGGCCACCCAAAAATATAACGCGGGAACTCCAAAACAAAGGAACAAAATAAAAAACCAAAGAAAAACGATAAGAAAAAACCAAGATACAGACATAGACCAAGTCTTACCATAGATAAGATAGACTTACTACATATGACTTGTATAATTTTCCCTTCATCGTAATCTTTCTCTCTTACGTGAGTTGGAGATCCAGCGCCGCTTCAAGCACGACAGTTGTCGTCCGTTCGATCAGCTTCCTCGCCTCATCGAGATTCCCATCGGCCACGGCATCACGAATTCCCGGGAAAAGATCGCTATTCGACGCTGTTTCCGGCCAGAGTCTTGGTCCATAAACGGCGTGCTTGAATTGAGTACGTCCAGCCAGCTGTCCAAGGAAAGTAAGTTAGCATATGATATTTCAAGGTAGAGCATGATATGTGTGAGAGGAATATGACTTACCCCTGTTCCCTTTTGCAAATCGAGAAGAAGCGTTTCCATGCGAGACAACCGGTCGTTATAATCTAACCGCTGGCTACCCACAGCATTAGACTCCCAGTTTCCTGACGCTAGCACAATGGCCTCCCATTGTTGCTCCCAGTCACCGAGTGTCTTGGCACCGCCCTTGTATTTCTCGACGGCCTCGATTAGCGGTTGTACGCTGACAGACTTGGCAGCTTCATCGCCGAGCGTTTTCTTTATCCAAGCGCCCAGGTCTTTACTCCAGCCAAGCAATGCTATACCAAATGCTCCGGCATCGAGCGGGACAACCCAACGGTCAGAGAGTTCAAGAGCGAGTAAGCCGACTACTTCGCACATGAGGTGATGGTAGGCAAATCCCGGATCGCCAACCTTATCAACCCATTCAAATGTGTTATAGGCTGAGTCAGCCGGGTACTTGTGACCTGAGAACTTTAGGTCTAGGACAGACGAACCACCAATGTCACGGAAAGGCACCCAGTCGCCATTCATACCCAACGGCTCTATGTGGCCGGACCGAGCCTCCCAGAGTTCGCGCAATGTTTGGTTATTAACGGGGTCCTGTACGTGTTCGAGAACGCGCAACAACGCCTTACTAAACATAGGTGAGCCGGCTGCATGTAGTTCCGTACCTTCAACGGCCGAGTCCAGATTGATGTATGCGATAGCGTTCTCGCGCACATACTGCTCGTGCCGCTCAACATACTCGGTCGAGCCAATCATGTTGTAGTCGCCGGCATCCCATGACATGAACTCGATGCTTCGTAGGGGCGACCAACCGTCAAGCCGCAGAGCTCCAAAGACACGCACAAGTTCCAGCATGACGGCGGTACCACTATGCGGACCACTGGCACCAAACGCCCATGCATCACGGTGGTTACCGATAACTACTGAACGCTCGTTCTGCTCAGAGCCTTCGATTTTGCCGTAAACATTCCAGATAGTCTGCTTGCGCTCCTCGTCCTGCTCGTTGCGTAAACGAACAACTGGTCCCGAAATATTGCCTGTCCACCAAGCTTCAACGCCAGGGACAGCACCATGCCATGCTTCATCAGCTTCCAGCCCAAAGCCCTTGAGGTGCTGCAGAAGCACCTTGGCATCACGCCAGGCAAGCGGCAGACTCGGGATGGTCGGTAGCGCCTCGGACTCATTGGGATCAACACGAATAGCGTTCTTCTCGCTAGCCCATCCAGGCGTGAGAACGTCGCCAATGATGAGGTTGCCATTGCTGACAGATGCGCGCTTGACGGCGTCGGCTGGCATATGGGGCCCGTTCTGTGAGGTTCCAGGGACGAAACCGTTGTCGCCGGGGTCGCTGTAGATCAACACGCCCTTACATCCGGCAAGCTCGGCAGCACGGATCTGCAATGCAGGGGATACAGAAGAACCACCGCTGCGGATCAGGGCAATGGCGTCTTTAGCCATGTTCTTCTCAGTCAGGTACTTGAAGTCGTCCCGGGTACCGAAGTTAGCGTATACAAGAGGTCCAGTTGCAACGCCAGACTTGGAATGGCCATGGAAAGCAAAGGTTTGATGGCCGGCAGCAATAGTACCATGCGCATCTTCCTCAAGCTTGGCCGTCCATTCGATCCTGGAGCCGTCGCTGCTGAGGATTTCCACAGCACGGCCACCATCTCTGGGGTAATTTAGGTAGACGTAGAACTCTTCAGTCGAAACCTCGTCTAGGCCTGCCTCCAAAAACTTGCGGTGTAGGTCACGCGAAAGCTCGTAGTCACCTTCAGTTCCGGCCACGTGGGCATAGCTGGTGAAGTGCTGAACGGTGTCGCGCATTTCCGATGGACTGAGATGGGTTTGCAGATATACGCGCAGATGCTCTGGACTCACGTGCACACCACTGCCCATCTTGCGGGCAATAGATGTCAGGAGATCGGTGGAGAATATCAGATAGATTATGCCGACAACTATGAAGGCCACAAAGGTCCTGGCCATGAGCACGAACAACGTGGCCGTCTCGAACTGCGGTAGCCACTGTAGCCAGGTGGGCCGCTCGGAGCGCGATGGCATCGAGTCACCGTACAGCCCTGGTTCACCGTAGTTGCTAAAGCCAGGAATGCGCGGGAAGTTGATGGATGGCATATCCCAGTTGCGCCACGGGGTAGCCCACTGCGGCAGCTTGAACGTATTTGGGATATTCTCTATCCGGCGACGCCACAGCCGCATTAGCGACCGCCGGCGCGCAGCAGCAGCGTCATCATCGTCGACCTCCATCTCCTCGATCTCGCGGCGCACCTCGGCCGTCTCTGAGTCCTCGTCTTCGCTGGACCAGTCACTGCCCTCATCGTCAGTCTCAACTGTCGGTGGCCGATAGCCGCCACGACGTTGGCGGCCAGCATTGGCTGGGGGTGGCACGGGGCTCGTGGCCAAGAGGCTGTCGTCGTCATGTGCGTCGCCATCCCATAGCGTTCCGGAAGCCACGGCTTCTTCATAGGACGGGATTGGTGGCACGGCATCATACCGGCCTCTACTGGGCGGCATTATGGGCAACTGCGATTGCTTTAGCTATAGCTAGTATAGGATATATTATAGACGTCGTTATTTTCGTTATCAGGGTCGAATCAGAATCGAGTCGTGATCGTTGGTCTCGTAGGTTATTGTCGTGTCGAGGCTCCAATAGCTTTGATATCCTGGACTAAGGCTTTGCTACAATGATGCGTGATTATGTGTCGTCGACAAATGATGTTCTGCTAACATACAATGCGATCTCTATATTAGAGATGCCAATGAGGAAGCTGACGATGAAGCTCAAAGGAGAGCGTTGATTTATTTGTGGTGATGATAGTATGATAAATAATAAAGAAGAAAGAAGGTCGCTGGAGTGGATCAGCCAACGTAATCTGTACAGAAACCAAGCAACTACTTGCTGCTGTAGAAAAAGATGAGAAAGATAATAGATAAGAATAAGAATTAAATAGTCAAACGAGCGTGGTGCCAAGAGGGCAAGAGCAGGCAAGAGAATTGAAGAGATAAAAAGGGATGGAATAAACTTGACAGCACGAGATATTCGAACGGCAAATCGTGAATTGAATTGCATCGGCCGCCTGCTAGATAGTTAAGCAAGATGCAATAGTTACAGGGAGAAATAATCTCAACATCCTTTCGTTAGCAGTGTGCGACTCGGCTTTTTTGGTAGTGTGGGAGCGAAATAATACAGCAGTGATAAGAAGGCCTCCTCCCCAGAAACTACTACTCCATTTACAGCAAAAAATCGCAGAAATTGCTCTATTCTACACATAATTGGCTACTATATACATACTGTATCTATGCAAGCCAAGCTAGAGCAAGAGAGCAACTTCTCCAATCACCTTACAAAGTATTAACAGCACTTTCTCTAAGTGCTGGATGGGGACAAATCATAAAACCTCTGATGTTTTGTCTTTGAAAAAAGAAACGATCAAAGTGCATAAACTTTAGCTTCAACTTCCACTAACTTCAATAATTGACATTGAGCTGTAGGCAACCCAAACTTCAAAAATGGTTAGTCCAGCTAACTTCGCATATACTAGAACTTGAACTTGAAGCGAGTTGGCCTGCTATACTTATCACATATCATACGATCGATCTACAGCTACATGTCGTGATGTTTTAGATTCTTCAAGGTGTCACACTTAAATTCCATGTCAGAAGCTGTCATATCTCTTTCTTGTCAACTTGTATCGAAAAGAAAGCTTCATTACAAATGTACACTCATTACCTCCTTATTAGTGCGGATTTGTTAATTAGAACAAGCTACTCAACTTTAAAGTCGACATGACAACGCTTTGTTTCTAGTCATTGCTCCCTCCCCATTTTATTAGGGTTGATATGTTAGGTACTAGGGTCTATCACGTGATATCATTTTTTTGCATTTGATAATTGATTTGATCATGGTGGGATGCGTGCAAAACAACCAAGTAAAGCTTCAACTTTAACGAAGTGTTTCCATTCTCAGTTGCATTTCAACAATTCCCAGCATACAATGGGTTTACTGCGCATATATCTATAAGACATCTTTTTGTTACCCATTCCTTTGATATTACTTGCATTCCCTCTTCTTATGTTTGAGCGAGGCATCGTTTTTTCAAATACAAAAACTGTTGATATCGAAAGCTCCGACTAGACTCTATATAGTGATATTCACTTGAAAAGTCTACACATCTACACATACCACACACACGCACACACAAACACACACACAAGTTCTTATAATGTCGTTATTACCATCGATGCGGTGGCTCGGCCGCAGCCTGCTCGGCCGCCCTACACTCCTCACCAGCACCACCGCCCACACAACCATCCCAGCCATACCATCTCAGACCTCGTTCTTCAGCACCAGCGCGACCCTTCTGAAGAAGAAAAAAAAGGGAACAGTCGACAAGGCAACCGCTGAGAATCAAGTCAAAGTCCGCTCCCTCAAGACAGGTCTCTTCGCTCGTGCCCCGCCCACCCTCCGCATGGCCCGTAACCGCTGGCTACGACACTGGACCATTCACCGCGCCTGGATGATCTTCGTTCGTAATAAGACCGCCGCCAATACCCGCGAACTCATGCGCATGCAGCAGGGTATTAGCAATGCCTGTGAAGACCTTCGTCTTACTAGTGGCCCAGGTGATAAGGGCGAGGGCTATCTTTACCGTGTAGCTATGGAAAAGGTCAATGTCTACAACAACGGCTCTGTGCCTATTGAATATGCTCGCTACCAGACGGAAACGCCGTCAAAGGTTGCTTGGGATCACAACTGGAAACGGTAAAGCATAGAGCACAGAATGGATTGACTTTCTCGATTTGTGGAAGGGATAAGTTATGACTGTCAGTGTCACATGCTGTAACTACAGTATACGTGGCAAAGTAGATCCTCAACATAACAAGAGGCTGTCTTAATGAAGTTGAGAAGATGGAAAGAGACAGGCTGTCATCCAGAGCAGTCTTGGAGGGGTGTTAATTAGAGCCTATCAGATGGCTCTTTGTAAAATTATATCGTGTATTCTAGATAACCCCGCAAACTAGGGAGACAAAACAAACTTATGACCGTATCCTTTCCTTGCGTGCCATCATTTATTACTTCCTATTTGTTCGACATTTGCACATTACATTTCCCAAGAGAGCATTACGTCACACACACACACACACACACACACACATATACATACACTTTTCTTACATGATCATTCATTAAACCCGTTTCTTATCATGTGCTAAGCCATTCATTGCATCGCATTATAGTCAAGTATATAATAAGAGCACTCACATAACTAATGTATATGTCGAGCTCATAGTATATAAGTAAACAAAGAACTAAACTCGACGAGAAGACCTTATCCAAGCCGGGGTAAAACTAACAAATGAATTACAAGTTTTGCAGCGATAAATGCATAAAGAAATCAAAAAAGAAGAAGTAAAACGCCGTGAAACGATAACAGAATAGATATGCCAAATAAACGCGATGTGAAGCCAAGAGAAAGAAAAGAGAGATATAGAATAATAGGAAAGAGAAGACCAGGAAAGAATTTCAAGTACCGGCAACTAATAAAGATAGTTGACCAGTACTACTTTTATATAAGACGAATGGGCAAGTCAGTATGAATCGAAATGAAACGATAGGTCGAAGAATCTAAGTGCTCATTATATGTAGAGACACACTTTGAACATCCAAGGCCATACCTATAGAATCTTTAGGCGGAGAAACCACCCGTTGATACAAATCGATTATTTTCCATGAACAGAGATCATGAGACCTTCATGATAGGTCAACATGTAGGTAGCCAGCTAGCAAGTGACTAGTCCACCATAAACGAGGGCCACTGTACATTTTGAAAGTACTTTTTAGAAATAGTTGGTAAAGAGAGCGCAAGACTGAGAAATCGACAAAGTGACCGCATTTGTGAGGCTACACAACGACTGTCGGCTAGTCTCTCCGCTATAGGACGATGCAGCAGCCAGTGCCCTCGCCCTTTTCAAAGGTGAGAAGCGCAGCACGAGTGGCAGCCTCGAAAACGTCGTCTACGCCTTCACCTGTCAAGCTTGAGCACTCCAGATAGCGACGGGCTCCGATCTCGGTGGCAACCCCTTCGCCTTCTCGCGTAGTCACAAACGGTAATGACTTTTTGCGTTGCTCTTCAATGGCGACTGGGTCATCGCGCAGATCTTTCTTGAGGCCGACGAGGATGATTGGAACATTGGGGCAGAGTCGACTAGCCTCTTCAACCCACTATACGACAAGAATGATATTTGTTAGCAATGGATCATTCACTATTGGAGGGGTTAAGATGTCAGTCCACGGGCGTAGCTTGGGCCACTTGATGCAAGTACTGTAGGATAGAGGGGTCTTCCCCGAAGAGTGGATATGCGTGGCCATGCATTGAATACGAAACGGGGATGGATATAATTACGTACCTTGTGCTTCACATTATCCAAAGAGTCGGGCGTATCTACCGCAAAACCAACTAGAATCACATGTGCTTTTGCGTAGGCCAGTGGGCGCAACCGTTCGTAGTCTTCTTGGCCTGCGGTATCCCAGAGGGCAAGCTGGACAGACTTGCCATCGACACGGCAATCGGTTACGTAGTTTTCGAAAACAGTTGGGATCTATCGGTAGCCGAGTCAGTAAGGTTCGCGACGGTTCGATGGGTGGGCAAGGCAGGTTGTCCTGGATAGGTCGGTTGGCGAAAGACTCACATAGCGCTACCACGAAAGTTAGTAAAAAGGCACAAGGTAACAATGATATGCGCAAGAAAGAATGGGTATAACTTACTGTTGGGAAGTAGCCCAGAGTAAACACGCTGAGCAACGAGGTCTTGCCGCAAGCACCATCGCCAATTATGACAAGCTTCCTATAGTAGAGAGGCTGCGATTAGTTGACAGTTCGGTGGTAATCAGAGCCCTTCTCGCCCCCTCTCACCCCCCAAGGCACAATATCGATAGTAGGGACAACCCAGGATGATGCGCCGTGGGTAGTAGAGATGTGTGTGGCATGGGCATGTCGATTATAGATAAGACGAACCTCCGGATCGCATTCGCAGCCGTGCCTGACATGATGCAAATTATGAACTATGGGTGATGTTATGTAAGGTAATAGTAGGAAGGCCGCTGGTTAGCGGGTCGCAGGGAAGATATCAAGGAGCGCAGTGACAACAGAGGCGCAACTAGTGGTCACTAGTTCTAAGGCGCAATTTAAGAGAGCTGTCGGGAAAACTCGAAGATGACTTAATTGTATTGCATATATACAAGGCCAGGAAGAATAACGGGCAGGCGACGAGACGAGGGATGGCGGATAAGATATAGATAGAGAGATAAAGAGTCGGTTGTTTAGACAGGAATGACCAAGCAATGGAGCAATGGAGCAATGACAGAGTGGTTGCAGAAAATCAATATGTCTGTAAGCAAACAGTTTCTTAGCATCAGCTTCGATGCAGTACTATTAACAAGTGAAGGAGAGAAGGTAAGATTGAGATATTGATTCGAGTAGAGGAAGAAAGGAAAGCAAGATGCAGATTAGGGGAGAAAATCAGGAAGCTTGTCGAGTTCGATAACAGCGATGAGGGAAGTAGAGTAAGATATTATAACAGTAGCAAAGGAAAAAAAGAAAATAAGAAACAAGCCAATGATAGCACTGAAAATATAGAAGAAAAAATAGCAACAGTTATAACAATACGCTTCCTAGAGAGCTTCGAGTGTAGTGCTTTTAGATGGTACTTAAATGGATCTCAGTATGGGAGCACGAAAGAGCTTTGGGAGCCATAGAAACGATGCCTGACGATCAATTGATAATTGACAATTGATACAAGCGAAGCGAAACATGAACAGAACCACCGGTGATGGGGGGGGGTCGGAATGAGGCAAGTACGGCAACAATGCAGAGGCCTGGGTTTAGAAGGGCTAACCAAAGACTTAGCTAAACTTAGCTAAAGCCGATATATGTAGTTGTATACCGATATGGTGTTGATTGAACTGGTCTGGTTTGAGACAACTAGCTATGCAGCAGGCTGCTTTTAGTGGACAGGGGCGCTGACAGCCGCTAAAATAGAGCTCTATGCGAAGGCGGAGAATAGCACTGAGCCACTGCACCGACCCTGCTAAATAGCTAAAGCCGACAAAAGAACAATAATAGCGAAGAAAGTAAGAAAATATTAGCAGCGTTGTGCTCTCGAAATCGCCTGTGTGCCCACGTATAAAAAAAATAAAAAAAAATAAAAAAAAGAATAAAAAAAGGGAGAGAGCAAAACAAGTAACTGATTAGAAGCAAAAAGAACGACCGACGTTATAACTCAGTAAATTTGCGCTACTGAACCAAAATAAACAACAATAGCAACTATGTAACTATCTCAGTTGAGTGATTAACTAAGAGATTTCTCGACTGTTCACCAACGGCAAAGGCCTCTCTTTATATGTAATCAATATCGTTAGACTTCAACCTTACTATCTTCGCTCTCTGACTTGATATTGTCGTCAAAAATAGAAGCAATATTTCATATCACGCCAGCTATCCGGCCATCCCATCCACTCAATTCATCCAGTCCATTCAATAAGTTAAAGTGCTATGACTTACTTTTCCGCACACGAGAACGAGAATACGGTCTTCAATGTCTCGATTTGCTCTTCGCCTGCTCCAGACCTCCGGAATACGAAGAAAAAGTTGTCTCCCTCTTCTCCTTCCTCCCCCCTTCCAGAGCGAACGTCAGAGTGGGCTTTGTGCGGGTTAGTCGTCTCACTCTTTTCTCTTCAGAATCGAACCCTGGAAGTTCAAACACTATACAGTAGCAAATAGAGTTGCTGGCTAAGATAATACTATGTACATATGTTCAAAAACTTTGATATCCGTGGCCAAGCCTGCTACCAATAAATTGCTGCTATTTTTGGTTTCGTTTCCTTAAAAATCTCCAAACTGGAGGCCTTAGATCCTGCCCTGTCCTGTCCTGTGTCCTGCCCTGTTGATCTTCCGCCTGCATATCAAGAAACACCATCCTGAGCATCGTGAGTGGCTGTCAGTACTTTATAATTAAACCTTGGTATACGATCTTACTTGAGATTCTGCACCTTACCTATATCTACTCACGCATATGTACATACATATCCAACGCTAACACCAACAATGCCTTATCGTCCATGCGCCCTCGTTGCTTCCTTCTTCCATTGCTTTCCGAACTGGGTCCATACGTAGTCCAAGCAATTTATGTAAGATCCGTGTTCAAGCCCGGTCTTCGCCTTTTAAACGTGGCTTTCATTAGTGTCCGCTTGAGATGGCATCTTGTGTTGGGTAAGTCGAAGCGGAAAGAAAAAGAAAAGATAATGTGTGTGTGTTCTACATAGCTCGGGCTCAATATACCGAGCCGGCCTCAGAAAAGGCCTTGTATATCGTTAATTCTATCTCCCTCTCCTGCCTCCTTTTACCACGTCGTGTAGTCGGTAATGCATGCATCCCATCCATCTTCTACAGATACATGTAATTAGTATGGCACAATCACCATATCCTCGAAACGACGACACTTATTCCTTGCCCGTCTTGTGTCCTTACTCTTAGGTTCTTGGCTAGTCAAAACACCGGATGAAAGACGGACAAAGTCTCACAACTACTGGACCTGCTATCAAAACTAGACTGGGTCTTAGTCTGCCCTTTTTGTCCGGCTTTCTATTTTTGACATCAAGTTGTAAGTCGGCGGGTTTGATATCTCCTCTTCTCTCCTAGTTACTCTCGTATTGAGCATAACTACAACATCAAGCTTCCATTATCAATACTACGTATCATGTCAGGGCATTGGTCTACATCTAGAATTCAACCGAGCTGGACACTTTTTTTGTTCCGTATAACATAACGTGTTTGCTTACAGACCCGCCTTCCATATTCTTCGCCTAGCTCTCAAGTTCCGTAACTTTATAGCCATGATATGTAAAAGTTTAAACATATCAACATGTCTATCTACGGCGAATTCTCTATATTACCGCCATAGTGCTAGCTTGTAAGAACTTACGCCGTAGTCAGTAACATCCGTCTTATTGCGATATGATCCAAGCTTCCCGTACATGTTTCTACACTTGCTATTCGTTCTATTACTAAGGATATCATATGTTCGAGCCTAGCGGTATATCTACCCTCTATAAGAATTTATGTACGAGAATGTGTGGATAATGATCTCGACCAGTTAGTCGTCTCTTTTTCTCGTGCTCAGACCTGGGCTCTGTTCTGAGTTTTGCGGCAGTGCACTATCCACCACCATACATATTATGACACCAACATTTTCTATCAACGTCAAACTTTATAGATTCCGTTATTCCACTGAATATGTGTCTCTTTAAAGAACAACGGAGCCAGTCCTCTAAACTATGCAATATCTCCCCAGGCTGTAAGATGAAGCTATAGCCAAGCTCTGCCAATGCCCATTCCCTTCTTTTGTTCGCGCTTGTCATCCCTTCCCTAATGAAGTTTGCCTTCCTCTTTCTTATCTTTCCGGGGGTCAAGGGGTCATTCCATTGTTCTTCCTACTTTTGACAGTTCACACCTTGATGTCTTGTTACTCAGGACTGGATCACATTATAGTCAAAACAGACCAACCCATGAAAAAATAGTTTGGAAAATCAAAAAGACGATCAAAGAGCCAAGCTTCGCTAAGCCGGCGACCATCCAGGTGTTCTGCTACCGCACGGTGACATGAAGAAACTAAGTGAGCCTGTTCGCAATTCTCAGTGTTGCTAAATTTGGCAGCATTCGTTTTTTGTTTCTTCTTTCTCTGTTTCGCTTCCATTCATAGACATTAATATTTATCTCTCAATAACTATATTAACCACACACACATACAAATTGTTGTATAAGATACAACATTGTAGAGTCTATAGTTTATTCTAGGTAATATCATGTGTACGGAGCAGCCAATCAAGTACAAAAGTAGCGTTGGCACTTTAAAACTATGGTTGACATATGATTACCTACGTCAAAGAGTGTTTTCTAAGCGTCTGTAGCCATCCAGGTACATTAATTAGATGTTCACATCTATATATCTTATGCCTTGATCTGCACAACTTTCATGAAATATTAGCTCGTCATAAAGATATCAAGAATCTCGAAATCTCGAGCTCATACATACATGCATACGTGTCTGAGATTCCCCCGCTCTATAACCATAATCACCACACCAGCCAACGCATAAGCGGCGCCTTGCAGGTATCCTAAGCCTATCCTAACACAAAGTCTTTAATCCTCTACCTATCACCCTATCACAGAGAAGCGCTCAGTCAAGATTTCTGTATATGCCTGCTTTCTAATAACTGACGACTCGACGTTATTTTTTCAAGAAGCTGAGTTGGTCAAACGTTCGTGGCCTATGGCCATGGTGAATGAAATATTCCGGCTATATCGAATGTGATTTTTGAGATTAGTTTTAGTATACAAATATTCAGCCTAGCTAAGTTGTAGTATATTGTTTGGATAATTTATTTCATCTGAGGGATATTCAGAACAATAGCCTGGGATTTCAGTAATGAAGTATCGGTTCTTGCAGTGATAAGGGTTTGAAGGTAGATCTAGCCAATTTAGACATCACGTGACACACTATTTCATGCACTATGCGACTGCCGCACAGTAGATAAGTCGTAGAATACCAATAGCTCGATGATCTTAGAATTCAATGATTCATGTAGCTAGGATTTTTCCACACGGACTTGCATTTTTCGAAGTTGACTCTATATGGTCTGGAGGATAAAGTGTGTCGTAGGATTCTTATCAGAAATGACGTGAGAAGTCACTGTCTGGGGCCAAGATGTATCTTTTTTGCGCACCCGATATATTCTTACTACAACTTTATCAGGGTTGGGATGGGGGTGCAATGAAAGGTACATGTCGAGAGCAAAAAGCTACCTCTTAGCATCGCTAAAGACCCATGACTACACGACAGTGAATATACGCTGTACTATGTATATGCAAACGGTTGTTTTTTTGCCTATGTCGTGGTCTTGTTGAGTGCTTATGGTTCCCAGGCTTCAGCTATTGAGGAAGGGGTACCTACAGCTATTTTGTATGCCGTTTTGGCAGGAAAGTGATTGCATCCATGCATTCCCAGCCCTGGCCTAGCTAAAACGAAGGAACCAAGCCTCTAGCTAGCCTCGTTTGAAACAGTCGAGCTGAATTCAACATACATAACAAGCACTCTGAGACGTAGTTTTTTCTGTCACTACAAATATGTATCAAATGAAAATCTCCAACATCCAAAATTCGCGGCATCTGAAATCCTCACGTCGGCTTAGAGCGAGTTTATCATGTAGATAAAACAAAATAACTGGCAAAAAATTAGTAACCTAAATCCACCCGCTCATCCAGTATCTCCACGATGGAGCACCCCACTAAGAGTAAATACAAATATATACATATATATATATATAACTAATGCGCCCACTCTGATACGCATTGCCATTCGCTGGACAGCAGAAAAAAAGGCTTTTGTTGCTATTGCTCGTTTCTTTTTTTTTTGTGTGTTGTGTTTGTGCGCTGAATAAGCTAGCTACTAATATCATCACTAATTGATGTGCCTGTTACGGTCAGGTGCGTATTCTCGCGTATGTATGTAAGGCACCTCATGACAGCCGGTTTGCTGATTATATGCCTACTAACTACTTAACTAATTATAAGCAAATGATTGTCTGTTTCCGAGCGGGAATCTGGCAATATGGCAATTAATGAAAAAAGCTCTTGCCACACACAGGACCGGCTGTCTTGGCTTGCTGTACTATGTATATACATATGTATATGTGCCTCCAGCTTGTCTGATGACATGGTTTAGCTCCGGGCTGTACGATGATGGAATATATTAGTGAATAGAGAAAGAGAGACTTAAGATATACTAGGAGAACATAAAAATGAAAGAAACAAACTTCTGTATTCATATCAGATGCTTGTCATTATATGACTTATAATTAGTACCTATAAGTTTTTTATTCCTCTGTAGTCTAAGCATGGTTTGTATCGCCTGTCCTTAGCCGAGCTGCATATAGCAACTACTCAAGCTCGCGACCTGGCAGATCTTTATGTTCTTTCCCTCTCCGATTCATTGTTGATATTGTTTGTGAATACATTCTTCTCCTCACCACTCGTTGTCGTAAGTAAAAAAAAACATATACACATGTCAGCCTTGTTCCAGTGAGTGGCATAGATCCGTAAGGCTTCAAACAATGAGCTGAATTGTACATTGATGAATCATTTGGAGACCTTTTTTTAATTAAAAAATTTCCTTTTACTTTTGACAACCAATGGAACCTCTTTTCTTCTCTTTTTTCTCCGACAACGTTGTACCGCCTCGTTTTGATCAGTAACCCTGCTGTAGATATCGAGAATTGAAACTGCTCATGCTCAGCTGTCTATGAAGCAAGTTGCTAGTCCATTTACTATCCACGCTTATTACGCTACGCTACACACATCGCTTTTGTGCATGCCCACCACTGCGTTTCGACAACGTTGATTTTGACGATATTGTATTCCCAGTGCTTAATTAGCGCTATTTATTTGTTCAACAGGGCCTCAGCTAATCGTCGACCTGGCCCAGTTTTTATCTTTTCCTTCTTTCCGTTTCCATAACTAAGCACAGTTTTTGCCGTCATTTTTAAAGCCTGTAGATTCTGTGGTCTTGAGCATTATCAGCAGATTAGTAGTGCAGCTAGAGTGCTGGCAATTTTACTACTGAGGTGACCTTGTCGCCGACCAACCCACTACAATCACAGACTTGGCATACTACCATCACCAAAGCTGTGGTGTCATCACACGCAGACAGACAATCCAATCCATTCACGGCTGCCCCAAAAAACTCTATTCATTCAATCGACCACTCATTCTGCTATCATTTGCCGTTGCTGCACAACCACCACCGTCCAGATTTTATCTATTGTCGGAATAAACCATTAGCGTGCCGCCGATTGACAGAATTTTCTGTTTTGGCTTTTGCTTGCTTTGTTCTGGCATGCCGGTTGCCGAGACCAACATTCGCTGTCTCTGTCGCCATTTAGTGCTCAACCCCATCACCATCACCATCAACACTCTCTACTTGAACCAAGCCTGTATTGTATGAAAAGCTGTCGCCTCAATATCGCTTTTCGTCACATATACGTCGACTGATCTATTTTTTGCCTTGTTTCATCGTAACACCCTCTGATCGCCCTCCGCCCTCCTTCCACCCTACGAAACAAAAAAAACAACCCATACAATGCCCGTCACAAACACCCGACCGGTGGTGCAGAGCCCTTCGCCGCCGCGCAATGCCGCTCGCTACTCCAACAAAGACGGCACTAAAGTCATCACCGTGCCTCGACAGGTCTCTACAAACTACCCGCCAGTCGAGTCTCCCCACAAAGTGAGCTCATTTCCCGGCCTCACAATCCACGAAGTCACCGGCGTCATCACTGGCTACGAACCTCCAAATTCTGCCGCTACTACTTCGACATCATGCAACGAATCCTCATTGCGTTCTTCCGATGACCCAAATAAACCACCAGCCTCTACCAAAAAGGCGAAGAAGCGTCAGCGTCAAGCTGCTGCGAATGCCGCCTCTGCGGATGTCTCCGGCGTTGCCCACCAAGCCATCGATTCCGGTTATCAAGCCCCACCTAGTAACCTTCACTACCGGATACCCGAGGGTAGTCAAGCCGCCGTAGACTATATGCACCAGGATTTGAGAAGCTTCATCGAAGCTGACGGTTCGATAATCGCTGACAATGGCCAGTCGTCGGCGAAGAAGAACAAGAAGCGAAAGAAGAAGACCAAGAAAGCTGGTAACGCAGATTCATGTGCCGCTTGGCCTCATATTGATCCCCGCAACGTTTTACCGTCGCATCCCGTCATGCCTCATCCGTACCAACATCCGCATCAAAACCAGTCCCAACAGCAGTCTCAATCTCGAAACCAACACCAACCGCATAGTCAACATGCCACATCGCGAGATCAAGGTGTTTGGGCGAACAGTCCGCTCAAAGACCAAGAGCGCATAAAAGAATTCTGGCTGAGCCTAGAGGAAGAAGAACGCAAAAACCTGGTCCGCGTAGAGAAGGAGACCGTCCTTAAGAAAATGAAGGATCAACAAAAGAATACCTGCACCTGCAATGTATGCGGTCGTAAGCGTACTGCTATTGAGCGGGAGTTGGAAGGCCTTTATGATTCGTACTACCGCGAACTTGAACAATATGCACAGGATGGAAGTATGACGTCTTTCTTATCCTCCAATCCGCCAACTCGTGAAACGCCACGCTCACAGAACCAAAACTCCGGCGCAATGCCTCGAAATGGACGACAAAGCCAAATCGTCGAGCACGTCTCAATGAGTGCAGACGATCTCGAACAAGAGGACGACATCGATGACGAAGGAGAAGACGACGACCTCTATAGTGACGAGGAAGAATTCGACGACTACGACAACGATTCGATCGACCCCCACACCACGCCATCGCAACATACGGACAATGATTTCTTAACGTTTGGAAATAGTCTACAAGCAAAAGGTAATTATTGACTCTATCTGAACATACCAAAACACACCGATTCTAATAAACTTGCACATAACAGAAGGAATATTGACTGTTGCAGATGATTTGCTACGCAATGATGGTAAACGCTTTCTTGAAATGATGGAGAAGCTTGCCGAGCGTCGTATAGCCCGTGAAGATAACAACCATCTAGAACATCATTCGTTTATAGATAGCCAACACGCACGAGAGATCCCGTCTCCGTCGACGATGCACAGAAACTATGTGTCTGCCACTGCCCATGCCCGTCGCTACGATGCCAGAAACGAACCCTGTGACGAGGACGTTGACGAAGACGGCGGAGAGTACGATGACGAACTAGAAGGCGAAGAAGAGGAAGAGACTGAATACGACGTAAGCTCTCTACTCAGATATTCCGTTTATTTTTCCAAAACCTCTATTTTTTTAGGGATTACCAACTAATAACATTCTAACAGGAAACTGGAGCCGAAGAACAACGAATGGTTGAGGGTCGAAAGATGTTTCAACTCTTTGCCGCGCGCATGTTTGAACAACGACTTCTTACTGCGTATCGAAAGAAACTTTCCGTTGAGCGTTCTGCTAAACTTATGGAGGAGCTAGAGAATGAAGAACGAGAACGCCAAGATCGAGAAGCAGCAAAGACTGCTAAGCAACAGCGCAAACGTGAGAAGGAGAGATTGAGAAAACAGGCTGCTGCAGAAGCTAAAGCCCGTAAAGAGGCTGAGAAAGCTGCCGAAGACGCTGCAAAGAAAGCCCAGAAGGAAGCACAAGCTGCCCAGGACCGTTCTAAAACCGAAGAGAAACGCCGCGCTAAGGAAGCCCAACGCCGGGTAGAAGAAGAAGAGCGTAAACGGAAGGAACAAGAACGCTTACAGAAGCTTCACGAACAAGAGCGCAAGAATAGAGAAGCAAAAGAACGCCAGAACAAACTCCGTGAGGAGGCCCGGCAAAAAGAGACGGACGATCGCGAAGCCAAGGTGCGAGAAGCCAGAGCACAGGATGAGAAGGAAAAGCAGGAGGCCGAGGCCGTCGCAGCAGAAAAAGAGGCAGTGGCTGCTGCTTCTGCTTCTGTCGCTACGGCGTCGTCTAATGCGACCACCACTGCAAATTCCCGAGGCAGCGTGTCACAAGAAAAACCGACGGCAAACCCTGAAATCACGGCACCTCCTATCACACCAACAAAACCCAAAGCTGCCATTCCGATAGTGACACCTATAAAGGTAGTAACGCCCTGCGTCGTGTCAAAGGCGTCGTCCTCCGTAGTCAATACGCCAACTACTCCAGCAACTATCAAGGCTACAGCTCCACTCGGACTTCAAACAGCTCTCCCAGTCCAAGGACTTAACTCGACACCAGCCACAATAAGCCCAGCCAACTTTGTGTCACCCAAGAATCCTGTAGCAACTCCAATTCTCGCCTTCAAAATCTTGACTCCAATCGGGTCACGGACCGTCTCACGGACCGTCTCACAGCAAATGACGGACAATTCTTCATCAAGCGCCCCATCTGGGTCACAAGCTAGCGGCGCACCTAGTCAGAACGCCTCACCACTAGTCGGATCGTCCATCAACACAAGCCCGAGTCCCCTGTCTACGATTACTCATAGCACTGGCCTGCCATCTGTCCTGAATCATCACTACACGGAACAGTCCATGTCTCCCGGTAGCTCGATAAGCATGAAAGGCATGGCTATGTCGCACCCCGAACAGTCGTATAACAATCTGAATTCTGGTGTTCCTCCACCTGGTTTGCCGACAGTGTCTTCCATGCCCCCGGGCTTATACAACAGACCTATTCATGAGGGAATATATGGACGGATGGGCTCAATCGATTGTGGTATTCCAGCACCACCAGGTTTGGGGCAAGCTCCGATGAAGCCGTTTGTCGCTCCGCCACCAGGACTTCATCAATCTTACGATGGTTTTGGTGGTATGCCTATAGGCAATGGTTTTGGTGGTCCCACTGACCCCATCCAGTCGCCTTTCACTCACGGTCGCCAATCGTCCGGGTCGTTTGATTTGACCGCCCTTGGTATTACCAGTGGCCTGACTTCTTCACGCCCGGCTCCCATTGGCCGCCCCGGATCGATAGTACACAACAACCGGAACCATTCGGTCCCCAAAGAAGACATCAACGAGCATCTGGGTAGTCGCGCCCTCCTCGACGACCAGGAGGACATTGGGCCTGTCCCGCATCGCCCTCGTCTGGCGTCGGGATCCCTTCCAGCTAGTCGGGCGCCATTCACCAGCTCGCCATTCATGGGCTATGCTCATTGGCAACCAACGAATCCGCCGAGCAATAATAGCTTTGCTCCGCCGGCCAATCTCTCTAGCATCTGGAACCAGCCCATTCCCAGCAACAACATGACATTTTCTAATGGGATTGGCTCGATGCCGCATCAACGCAAGATTGTGCCGCCAGCCATGCTTCGCCGTTATCTGATACAAGCATGCCAGACTTTCCGTGATACTGGAAACGTTGTCCATGACGGGTTTGCCGACTACAACAAGATCAAGCGCCATATTGAAATGCACCTGAGCCAAGAAATCGAAGACTGCGACCTCATGAACGTCACGGAAACATTGGCTACGCACAACAACGGCGGAGGCGTTTTCGATTATCGCTCGTTGCCCAATGGTATGCGGCTGATTCGCTGGGAGGCACCTATGGACATGTATCACCCGTCATATTCGCAGAAACCTGTCATGGGATGCGATAGCGTAGAGCATGTGATAGGACATGGCATTGGCCGTGTCTAGATAGACTACCAGGAAAGATATATGTGTGAAACCACAGCTTCTTCTCCTTATGGTACTATCCTCAGCAAGTATTGTGCTATCAGATGAAATGACACAGTCTCGGCCAGTATATGTAATGTACAGTGTCACCACTGGTATATGATGAAGTTCTGTGGGTTCTGTCCGGGTTTCTTGGAGAGTGTTGTTTGTTGCCCTTTTCTATCTTTTCTTGGCCATTGGCTCGATTCCTTCCTTGTATTCTCTAATTTGCGTGTCTCGTTCCTCTATCCGCCTTCTTGATCTTGTGTTAGTCAGGATTGTTGTCTCAACCGGTTTCAGTCTTCCGTTTTCTACCGCGTACACCGGCTGCAGTATTTTTCTTCCTCTTTCTTTGTTTTCTTTTTCTATCTCATCATCATGCCAGGTCCAATTTCTAATGAATGGCCTCGAGTTTTTTCTATTACTAAAGAAACTCGTTTACTTTTTCCTTCTTCAATGAATGTATACCGTGTCAAAGAGTATTTAATGTGTTGTAGAGTATAATCGTAATAGTGAAAATGAAGTGGGCTTACGTATGTATATACACAGATATGTGATATGGTTTTTTTTATTGTTCTTTGATGACTATTTCGTTATGAAATGTATGTTGCGTTGCTGGTAATAACAAGCAAAACCACTACCAAACTAATGAAATTGTTCTTGCAGCAAAATGATTAAGATATCACGTATTGTCACGAATTCTAACGGTTGAAGAAAAATGACATTTCATTTCGTCTGATATATTTGGTATGACAGTTATTATCTGTCTCCTATATATACCTGGTTTTTTTCATTGGAAAAAGCTCTGTATTGTATATAATGTGGTAGGTGAAAGGCAAGTAGGGATGAAAATTGGAGGATAAATACATAAGAGCAAGCAGGATATGGAACTCCAACATGAAAAAGAAGTAATGAAACAGTTAAAATATATGTACTGTTTAAAAAACGAAAAAAAAACCCGGATCAAATGGTGGTGGAAAGATAAGAAAAAAGATACTTCACGTTATAGGGATAAAAAATAAAAGAGTCAATGATGAAGAAGAGAAATCAGATGTTTCAACAATCATTCATGAAAATACCAGATAGAGCTAGTACTGCATATATATATATATATATATATATTATTTTTTCACAAGCCACTGCAGCGAGAAGAAGAGAAGATATTATAATTGTCAGTCTTCTTTTTTCGCTTGACTCAAAGCAGCAGATAGGAACCTGGTCGAAAAAAAAGAACGCCTGACATTCTTCCCCTTTCCTCCAAAAGCTTAGGTGAACAAAAGTGAACACAGCAGCAAAAGGCGTTATATCAAAACCCCGCACTTGAATTTAAGTGCATATGCAGATGAGACAAGAGAAAAGCGAGACGTGATTCATACTAGGCCATTAAGAAAGAAAAAGAAAAAGAAAAATAACGAAGATAAAAGTGTGAAAATAACAGCACTTCCTTAGTCTTGTTTTCTTTTCTGCATCTAGTGCTGGTCCCGGAAGGGGTTAGGCTGGTCAGCACCGCTATCACTGCCACCCATCAAGGGCTGGCGATCAGCACGCTTCTGGTCCATGGCAGCAGCCTTGGCAATGGCTTCAGCTTCGGCACGAGCAGCCACTTTCTTGTCGTGGGCACGTTCACGGCAGCAGAAGAAGCACATGAGACCGATGGACAGGGTTATGAATGTTGCAAAGCATACGGCCACGATGACGGCGGAAGTGTCCATAGAGTTGTCCAGTTCCATGCAGCCACCCGTCTTGCAGAGGTAGCCATCCAGGCACACTGCCGTGCTCATCGTAGACGACGAGCAAGCGATGGAGTCGCCCGAAGTAGTGCAGACCTTGGACTTGTAGGTGCTCAGAGACGAGCAGTTGGCATCGTAGGAGATGGTGTCACGGGCCATGAGCATGTTCATAGCTTCCATCATCATCGTGACCTCGGGCGGCTGTGGGTATGTCGAGCGAGCCTTGGTAGGCAGCGGGATAGGCGCCGGACGACGACGACGGAGCTTCAACTCGGCAGCGGCCGGGTCGACCTCGTCGGCTGACGTGTACAGATAACAGGTCTGAGAGGGGTCGATGGTCTCCGGATCGGGAGCCGAGGCACATGCGGCACTGCTGAAGCAGGACTGAAGAGCTGAGGCGGGCTCGTGGGGGCCCAGATGCACCAGACAGTCGTCAGGAGTAGCATCGGGACACACGATGATGGACGAATCGGCCCCGACCATGGACACAGCCTTGGTACAGTCTATCCGACTTACGACGACGGCCGAGGCAGACGAAAGCAGCGTCGTCGCCAAGAAGAGAAGGTTTGAGCGGACCATTGTGTGCTATAAGGCGTATGATGAGGAGCTGGAACTAGACCGAAGAAGCAGAAGGAGATACGAGAATAAGAGTCGTGTACGATGAAAGCGAATTCAGTGGCAGGTCGAGGATTTCTACTGGCGGAATTCTGGCGCTGGGGGGGGGAAAAAAAAAAAAAAAAAAAGGGATGCAGGATACTAATATATTGCTAGATATAAGAAAAAGAAAAAAGGCAAAGAAAACGTTCGATTTCTGGATATTCGAAAAGACGAGAACGAGTATAGAAGAGAAAGATAGAAATAAAAGTATCCGGTGTAGTTTTCTGGTAGTTCAGTCAAGAGCAGAAAAGGAAAACTTAAAAAGGAATTTCAGCCCCTGAGAAAGAACAGAGAGGCATAGAAGTTGAATAATTAGTTCAAGACGCAAAAACAGGTAATAGCACCAAAACCAAATAAAAGGCTGGCTATAAAGTTGGTCTTTGGGCCGGCCTCTGCAGGAGAGGCAAAGGAATGCTAATGCTGGCCACTTTTTTTTTCTTCTTCTTTTTAGTTACTCTTCTGAAGTCGACGAACAAAGTAAAAAGAGCTAAGAAATCTGTACCCCAGAGGTTTAGGACCAGGGTACAACTAAGGAGAGATAAAAGGGAAAACGCCGATTTTTTGAGCTGGTTTCTGGACTCGAAAGAAACGGCAAGAATCGGTGTAGTTCAGAGAGATATAAAGAATGATTTCTTTATTTCTGTTTTCAGACATGAATCACTTGTGTCTATAGTTATGGAAGTTTACTAGATATGTATCACGACTGACAAGAAAGAAGCAAGAAGTAACGCAAGCTTATGGAAAAAAAGGAGCGAGGGAGGGAAAAAAAAAAAAATTTGGAGGATATTTTTACTTGGTGATGTAAATGGATGACGTTGGCAGGCGAAGGCTTAGGGAGGGGGGGNNGGGGGGGGGGGGGGGGCACAAACCAGCCGCTTTGCCAGACTGCTGGATTTATGTATCTTTTGTCTTTTTCCTTGGCTTTCTAAATATCTTGGTACATTTGTTATCTCGACTGCCTAACCAAGAACAGCGGATGATCATAGCGAACAACTCCTTCTGGAAATTAAATAGCAATGCCTTGGACTATACCAAAAGTGCTTGAGCCACCAAATTACAAGACGTATATCATATCATGGACCATCTGCCGTCACTATCTGCTATGTCTACTCATATTCATAGAGCTTAAGCTATCTCCTTCCGCTCTGCTAGCCAGCCGGATGGCTCACGGGAACATAAATGGGAAACATTATCTACTAATTATTACCGTAGTAGAGACTTTAGGGCTAAATTCTTTTATGTTTTCCAAGTCCCCTGGGCTTGGGCTAAGCCGGGCAAAGATCATAATCAACATTTATGCCCTGATGTAGGTAAAAGAAAGGCTGCCTGCCCCTCTTCTCTCTCGCCTATAAGATACTCTGCATTGCCCGGCTTATTCATAAGTGGTTGTGGCGCCTAAGATGGTTACCTCTCAGTGGAGTTTCGGCGACTTCCAGATATCCCGCGATTACACATATACAGAATATAACTAAGTCATAGTACATATATGTATATATCATATGAGACAGTCTATCATGTTCCCGTCAAACGGTGTTTGTCGAACAGTAGTCGGTAACATCATCTCAAGCCAACGACAAGAGCAGTATACATACTTCCGACTTGGCTTTCCAAAGACAGGAGTTTCACTGATTCGAATCAAAAAACCTTCCGCTACTGATCTAAGAAGAAACATAAACCCTGGCCACTAGATTCGTCAATTAGCGTGATGAACAGGTTCAAGGAAAAAAAAAGTTGAAAAATTGCCTGCACGTCGTAAGCTCAGCCACATTCCTATCTCATGTTCACTACGACTGTAAGTCGACAAAATGCCAGGGTCTTGACCGTGAGGCTGAGGACTTACTATTATATTGAGGCTGTGTGCCAAAAAGAAAAATTAAAGCTGAGATTTGACATCAGTCTGCCTTTTGGTCACTAATATATGTACTACTATAATGTACCTTCAGTTTTGGTGTGGTTGCAAAAACTAACCAAACCAGTAGTGCTTGATAACTTTGACTGATAATGGGGTTAATAACCCTTGCTATAATTAGACAAGGTTTTTGTGATTGACTTAGCCCCCCCCCCCCCCCCCCCCAGCTCCCGGAGGGCTCCTTTAAAAGTTAGCGCAAGTTCTGTGTCTATTTTTGTGTAAACTCATTACTTTAGCGAATCCTAGAGTAGACGGGAAATGGGTTTTAAGGAGCTTAGCCCGGCCTTCATCGGCAAGTAGAAACATGCTATCGACTTTCTGTATGAATTTCGAAGGGATGTACTAGACGAAATTCTTGTAGATTTATGATTACAAAATTACAATGATGCTTGTTTACATTACATGTATCTTGGCTTTGACAACTTCAATCGAATCATAGACAGCCAGATACGAATAATATACCTTGTTATACATATGTCAACGCATGCCAACATGGGAAGCTTGATGGCTTAATATCGGGGATTTTGAGACCCTTCACACCTTTATACTGCGGCAGGCACCCAAATGGCTAGATATATATCTGTCCTTGTCTATTAACCGAAAACTGTAGCTAATGGATGCATATGATTTTGATATATATGTATATTGACAACTCCAAAATTACATATGCATCTGTTTTGCTATGTAAAGTGTGGAGAAGCTACCAAAGCTTGAAGTCAATTTAATATAAAGTTACAACTCAAAGTTATTCTCATAATCTTCAATATACTGTAACATTGGCATGAACAACGTTGCTTCACTTGTGTGATTATTCCACCATAAATGTTCTACCAAATATTGACTTAGACTTAATTTCCTTTTTCTTCGATCTACATACTTGATTATGCTACCTCATTGATCCAATTCCAGCAATTCTGTGTGATTTACCCTGTCAACCGTTATCACAAGCCACAAATTGGTCATGCCACGGCAGATTCCAGCAAACCCTAATACCATGTATCGATTATCGGTGTGTAACCCTAATCCGATATACAACCACATGCAACACATACCGAAAAGTTGATCATCCATCAACACGAGCTGCTATAGACAGACACCGATACCAAGTTGTCTGCTAAGCAGTGATACCCACGAGGCTCAACCACCCGACTAAAAGTCAAAGCCAATGACGTAAGTCCACATAACACGACTGCCACATATCATGGTATAGTATGGCTAGGAGCCTCCTTCTAAGCTCCCATGCTCCTCGATTGCTCCCGAGGACATCCAATCTATCTAGCATAGACATGCCTCTTTGGTATGAAACTCGCTTTCTTTTCGTATAGTACTTTCCTCTTGAGTTTGTTTCCGTTTGTGGATCGCTCTTCTAAGACTATCAACAACTTTGATAATTCTAGAACGGCGGTGACCGCTTGTTTCTGTTTATTTATTTTTATTCTTACAGGGACGTTCACATACAGATATATACATATGCGGCGTTGCACTGACCAAAATTTAAGCCGTAGATGATCCTTAGGGGCTGCAAAGCAACAAGACAGGTTGTACTTACATATGCATGGCTTCTTTCTATAAGAATGTCCGTTACACTGTTTAAAGCACACTTACTGTTTAGGTACTAACATACACCCCTCCTCTTTATTCTTGGTACCATCTTGGTGCGTTGTGTTAACCGCTTGACATAAGTTTCCTGTCTTTATGTGGTCTTTTATAATATTCTTTTTTTCGTTTCGTCGCAATGTCCATATTTCATACCTGCAATGGTATACTACGTTGTATACTGGGGAACACGGATCAGTGAAGAAATCCATTCTCAGTTGTAAGGAGGGGCGCGGAAGACTAGCAGGCCCAAGGTAGGACCGGATATATTCCCCAATGCTTTGGTTCGCATCTTATAACTCCATAAGAACTCCGTTTTGATATCTTAAGCTATCAACATCATGTATTCACTAAAATTATTTGAATATTGTGGGTTGATAGAGTATGACGGTATCTGTCATAAGAAAATTTTTGAGTGAATGATAGCCTTTCTGTTGATACCTAGGAGACATTAGTGATCAGATGTATATTTCAACGGCATATCTGTATAATCATGAAATGAAACATATAACTCTTAGAGCTTGTATATTACTATACTGACAGGGATCGCATACATATACTAATGATGAATAGATGTCGCTCAGTTACACTGACACGTAGACTAGCTCGAACTACAACCACTCTGACTTCTGCTCCGACTAAGAACCAACGTTACTAAATAAGATGGCTTATTCATAAGCAAAGTCAATAATCACCGGCTCTCCCGAATCGGGGTGTTCAAAAATGTTTCTCCCCTCAAGATCCCCATGCTCGATACCACACTCTTTCAACTGAGAGAACATCAGATCAACAGACTTGGACTCTTTATCCGTCATATCTTGTAGGGGACCGCCATCACAAGAAAGTAGGAGAATATGTGAATAGACATAGAGCCTTAAGGAGATCCTATTCTTTAGCTCAATTATCCCTAGACAAACAGGAACTACAGTTTCTTGAAGACTTTTGAGCTTCGAATAGACTATGGTCTCTTTGTACATTGTCCACGCATTTACCTACTGGTGTGTAACCAGATGGATGCAATGTGAGTTCGGCCAAGACTCCAACAGAACCATATGTTTCCAAATCTTCACAGCTGCTGTCCAGATTGGCATCAATCTGAATCCAGAGGGCTTTCACCATTTCATTGTAACTGAAGGGACGGTGACCACCTGTGGTTGCTTTCCTGTGAAATGCGTAGTTTGGACAGTCTTGTTTCATCTCTTGGCCATCCACCAACTCACTAAACACTTCCTGTGAACAGTAGTCCTGAAGGGGAGGGCGAGTAGTACGTGTTGAAGGTCGAACAGCTACGATGCTACTACCTCCATCTCCTGTTCCTGAAGCACTCACTACCAGAATCATCATCTCCACCACTTGAATCAGGGGCAGCTGCCAGTCGGACCTCTGAGGTCAGGCTCGAATTTTCTTGAGCTAATGTGTAGTTTTCGTAGATGGCTAGTTGAAAAGAATATTCATTCAGACGAAGGTTTGCGGATGGGATATCTATCAATGTCACCAACCTGCCATTGCTTTGATAGCTTGTCACATGGTTGCGATTCCATATTAGTTATCAATTAAAAGATTCAAAGAAACAAAGGAAGAAACGTGAATAAATCACAAGGTAGCTGGCAATATGCAAAGCACGACAGGTCTTTTATATAATGAAGGATATCCATTTGAGTCACCGCCTTGTTAGTCACATGATACACGGCGATATAATCATTCACTCGCCACAAAAAAACAGTTCTATCTTTAAATACAATTAGATATCTGAAAATGAATTTTATGATGCTGTTCAGTAATATACCTATAAGGTCCGAACAAAATGTAACAGTCTAGGAACATTTGCTAGTTAGAGTTAATCTAGTAACAACGTTGTTATTTTTGTGTGTAATCATAGAGTATAACGTTCCTGTTTTGTTATGTCATGAGATACATACTTAGAGATTCTCTGTAAGATCTAGTGCTTCCAATCTAAATTTCCCAAAAGTACATGCACAGAAAACTATAACATCATAGTGTAGGTATCTAGAATTATCTTGATATGATCTGGTTTAGTTCATTCTGCTTGTACACAAAGATGAACTTGAAATTCGCAAAGTGTAGGCTACGGAGCATGTGTTGATATGATTCTCTAGTACTAAGGCTGACTTGACTTATCGTTCTGTGTACTTACGTATATAGTCATTGCACTGTACCATACACCTATCATAAGCTTATCTGTTCCATGTTTCGGCGACTCGGTAGTGGCGTACTTTGACAAAGCTCAGAGGATCGCCATGACAAAGGGAATCACATTTAGCCTCTCTTGCAGGCCTCTCCTTCTTCTTCAACACATGACTGTCATCAAATCAACTTGTCTATGTTGAACAGATATTGGATGCCCTTACTTCCAAAGACCTATACGCCTTTCATTCGTCTCCGAGTCTATACGGTTGAGGTGTATATGTATGGCATTCCATGTTTCTGCCGCTGTTCGGTTCGGAGTCATATCTTCCTATCTTTATAAGGTCGGTATCTTCTAGTCTCCACCGGCCTAGCCTTTTTTTTTTTTGGTGTTTCACAACTATTGGATACTAAACAGGAGATGTGCATATTCATGCACTTTTGTTGTCTCTACAACTATATATTGGATGCTTGTGGCTGCAGAGACTATGAAGTTGGCGTCAAGTTGGAGACTCCTTCTTGGCGAATTCTTTTCGTTTGTCTCTCAACGATGGTTCTTTTGTGAGACGATTGACGACACGGCTTGATGTGATAGGGGGGGGGGGGGGGGGTTGGTTATATCGGCGGTCAGCAAATCAAGCCATCTTTCTCGTAACCAAGCTTATCATATTAACAAATGGAGGTATGACTTTTTTGTTCTTCCCGTCCTGAGGTTTCTCAAGGATATGTAAGTATCTGAAACAAAGACATACCTACACCTGGAAAATTCCGGCTTCAACACTGTCCTCTATTGATTGATTCAAAGTAGACTACCAACCACTAAAAGCAGATATTGGTCATGTTTCTGGGTGGCCCTACCTAAACGAAACGTTATAACGGAGGATCTATACATTATCTCGGCTAAACACACGAGTTTCAGAGATTACCCAAGGCCACAGCGCTAAGCTCTGAGCTCTAATATACACCATTTATCTCTTGCATCATATGTCTACACCAAAGAGTCATCAAAGAGTAAAAAAAACGAGAATTCGTCACCGACCACCCATGATGAAGCTGTGTGCTATACGAGTTGGGTACAAGTCAGTATATAATTTGTGTGAGATGACCAGGCTGGCACCTGATACTAACAGAACACAGCTTCTTGTAATACTGATATGATAGAAATTATATGACGTATAGACGCTTCTTTAGTTGAGTGATAATAAATTACTACTAGTTAGTATGGTGTGACGACGATGAAGCCTAGGTGTGCAGCAAACTGACCAGTACAATAGTCCTATAATGCTAGAAATTTGTGCACTTTGGTATCAAAGCAGATCTCATTTCTTACAAGACTATTGATGGAGGCCAACAAGTCTGATGAGGCGGGGTCGAAAGTCTGTCACAAGAGCGTCTAGGGGTGTGCAAAAGAAATAGAACAAGAAAACAGCGTGAAAAAGATAGGCCTCATAGAAGAGGGAACATCAAGGAAAGAGACAAAGGACAGAGAATCGCCGTGGATCAAGTGATCGTCAGTGGATACATCATGAAATGCCTGTGTGACGCCTAATCTCGAAATTCTAAACACGGTATATCCTCACGCTCACCGCCAGATCTACAAAGCATGATTTTAGTATAGTCATATTAGTATGTAGATGCATATGCATATTAGTCTGTGATCTAGTCCAGCCGCCTTGTTGTTCTCTATATACATACATACAGATGTTACTGAACCCAGACTAGACCACATGGACACAACGTGTACAAGCGCAAGCGCTACTATATATGGAAGCTAAGTTACATATGGCGTCACCAGAAGACTCTTATTTTCACTTCCTCTTTCTACCCTTTGGTCTTCTGGATCGTCTGGGCTTCCTTTTTCTCCTCTCATTCTTCCATCAGCCAAGGCCCAGAACACCAAAAGTAGAGCGAAAACGAAAGGTGTGCAGACTTTCAATGCAAAGATGCAGATGTGATGCTATAAGCGAGAAGACATCGTAGCCACTAATGCTCTAACAGGACTGCATATATGTATTTACAATATAACCAACACATATCCTAGCTACAAAGAAGACGAAAAACACAAAGAAAAAAGAGACAAGGGCCTTTGTTTGGAGATGTGGGATGGTGGAGTGTTCTCACAGTATGCTATAGCACACATGGAACCTACAGATCTTTCTTTTCTTTCTGCATCCCGATCGCCGATTCCTATGTACAGATGTGTACGCGCTGGTATCTACCGTAGCACAGGCTCCAGTAGGCTTGGAGTAGTAATTCCATATGCTCGATGACGAACTCGTGCAGGAAAATAGATATAAGAACTTGGTTGGCAAACTATAGAATATAGTATACAGTTGGTACCAGGATGATTCCATATCCAGCAAACATAACAACATCAAGAACAGTGGAAGAACAACATCGTAACGCATATGGGTATACCCCTGAAAAGGACTTTGTGTTATTTGTTAGGAGATGGCCGACACGGCGATACGTCCTTTGAAAGTCAAGTCTGAAGTCACGATGATAGAACTGAACAGATGCCACGACTCTCTGATTCACTTGACAACGGATATATATGTACATACATGTATGATCAGAGAACAAGGGTTTGCTCAACCACAGTTCAGCCTGAAGACTTGGGCGGTACGACAATACTCAGCTCAACCATACATACGTACCATTAGATGTCGGCGTGTATTTGTATTTTACGGAGAGGAATAGAGCTAGATAACCAGGGAAAGGTCTATTCGTTTTTCTCTTCTAGCACATACTTATCTGTATACAGATACATGAACGAAGGAACCTGATTCCATAACAACGGCTCGTGTAGTTACATATATTTACAAACCTGGTTTCTAGGCCATCCATGAAGTCTTGGTCTAGGGAGCTGAGTTTGGAAGAAGAATAAAATAAAATAAAATAAAATAAAAGGAATAATATAAACTCAGAAGTAAGAAAATGAGGCAAAAAAAGAACCCTTGACGGATCTGTACTCTCAGGCGATGTGATCCGGACCAAAATTTCAAGGGTTATTCAAGCTGGGTATCTATTCTATTTGGGTTACGGAACAGCATTTTCATCTTAAATCAGTGGTAGAGATATGTAGTTCACGTTGGTTTTCTTTTTTTCTTTTTGCGTTCTTGAGAAGAGAATAAAAAAGGAAAATCAGACCTAAAAAATTCCCAGGTGGCTCGTCATCACCAAAATGCAATCTGGACCAAAGTTTTATTTTTCCCTTTGCCGCCATAAACACTCAAAAATCAAAAATCAATTTAAATAAAGAATTAATTTAAATTTAAAGAAAGCTAGAGAACCCAGTCTCTAATATCAGCGCTTACAAGTGAGTACAACCCTAGACATGCCATTTTATGCTAGCCCTCCTCTCTCTACCTCCTCTACGATTACATAAGTCCTCCAATATCACTTTTCCAGCACAAGTCAAAGTCACCAGCGCCCGATCCAAAGCCGATTTGAGTTAACCGATATAAAATTGGAGAAAGGAGACACAAAGAGGATATGGAAATATTATTATGATACCAACCAGCAGATATCATATACGTAAAAAAAAGAAAACGAACAAAAAGAATAAGAAAAAAGGGAAATCATAAGATACCGTTACAGGCGGAACGGACGGCATCACTTACGCGGACATCGCGGACTAGGCGCCGGGCTTTAAACTACTAGGCTAGGTTAATATATTAGTATGGTTGGGTTCGCCGATGGTATGGGTGAAGAAGGCAAAATGGAGGCCTCATGAACCAATACGTGATAGCTACATAGATCATGCATGATACAGATACTTATACACCTGTATTGGTCCATTGTTGATATTGTGAATTCCATGCAGGTGGACCTAACATAAGATCTGCTATTTTCTTTTTTTTTCTTTTCTTCTCTTTAAGATGCAATATATATGATCTCGGATCCTAGAAAAGGAACAACATAATGTCAGATTGCTTATTCTTTCCAGGGGTATTTCTTCTTGTATAATCGTTCAGGGGATAATCGGTATAATTATCACACTACACCAAGCTATCTCTCTTCCTAGATAACACCAAGCAAGGTCAGGTCTGAGCGGTCACAAATCTGTAAGCATCGATTCCTTTGTTGTTCTTATGATAAACATATAACCATACATAATTATATTCCTAATTCTCTTGGTTTTTTGCCTTTCCTGATCGAGATACAAGACACATCTAAGTAGCAGTGAAAACCAGACACAAAAATCACTAAAGGCACAAATCAAGCCTCGTCTTGAGCATATTGATGCTGGAATACCACTGTACCATTCAGGTCTTAGCCCCGAAAGAAACCTCGTACCCTTATGCCTATATGTACGAGTGTCTATAACTATACAACTATATCTTTATCTGTTTGTACATATGATGCCTGTAGACTTTGATGCTACCCAGAACGTGTCTTCCTCAAAGTATGAATTAGGCCTAGACGTACGATGATTAGCATATCTGTATGTATATCTGTATGGAAGGGAGTGTGAACAGCAATAAGATCAGCATATATGTAAGTTGGTTGGTCTTAGTAGTCAGTTGAAGTGTTACTTCCACTATAGTTTCAGTCTTTCTTTTATACAGAGGGTCCTTCTTGAAAAAGGATAAATAAATAAAAAGAGAAAGGGGCGCCTATAACAATGGAGATTCATGGCGCCCACATTTCTTCCGGGAGGGCTTTTCCGAGATATTACAAAGAAGAAACAGACAGGATAGAACGGGTAAAATGTGCCAAAACTCACATTGGATGATAAGATTCTGGATGTGATATGTTGTGTGAATTCTTTGTAAACAATAGTTATTCCTTTTATTATAATTTACTGTATGGGATACAGGTCTGCAACTCAGATATGTAGCACCAGCACATCTTGCATTGCCTAGCATGACCTACTGTTTTATCAATTCGTAGTCTTCTTGATATGATACTTGGATATCATCTTCCAAATACATACACATCTCGATTCCCATAGCATTTTTGCCTCTTTATTATACATGAGTTTATTGTCTCCGGTGATCACGGAGAAAACTTGACAAAAATCAAAAGTCTCCTGACTCTTTTTTTTTTCAGCAATTCAACGTTCTGCTTGATGGGATGGCTTGCTGGGCTGGGATCAGGGTTTGAGGAGCTTATACAATATACAATAGAAAAAAATTGTAAAAAGCATTGTGCTGTACTATAGTAGGAGAACAATGTACAAAATTAGAATTATTAGTCTTAGATTTCTTGTTAAAGCCCCATCTTTTAAGGCCCAAAACATAGCTCCTAGCATACAAAAAGAAACCTGATGTACTCAAAAAAAAGTCTCTGTTCGTCAACCAATAATTCAAAGGAAATTTTCTCGGCGTCAGTAATAAAGTAAATTACATAGTAATATTTGGGGGAAAAAAAAGAAAACATATAACTATATGCGTATAGATAGTTCACCTCTTTGTACAATTCCTTTGCCTTAACCATTTTCCCCTTTTTCTGGCCTCTCTTCTCCTCATCACAAATGTCCAAATGTGATCAGAAGCTAATTCTCAACGCATGGCATTGTATATTCCGTATGCAAGGGACAAAATATTTCGTGCAGATATGAATATCACAGTAATTATGGGACTATGTATATTGTACGTAACTAGATATATACAGATATACATGTCTACTACCTACACAAGTGTCACCAACCCTTATATTGGAATCTTAACTTTCAAGTATAAGTTCGAAACTCTGTGATATTGTACGACTGGACTCTGTTTCGTTCTTGTTAATTTTTAATTTTTAATTTTTAATTTTAATTTTTTTTCGATCATTCTTGGGCATAATAATGTGGACTCGGAAAATCGAACCATCTATACCAAGTTAGGAAATATAAGAAGCAACCTCATGACAATGACAGATTCTCAAGCTTGGCCAACTTTCAAACCACTGACGGTTAGTATAGATGTACAGATATGTATACATGTACTTGCTCAGATCATTTCTCTCCTTTCATCCTAAATCCCAAATACAAAAAAAGACTTGTTGGGAAATTTAAAGCTAGTAGCTGAGCTTCTTAAGTTTCAGCTAGGAAAGATGATCAGAGAATCCCAAATTACGAGAAAGAAAAAAGGCCACAGCTAAGCTCTCTCGGACTGTGAATCGTGGGTTGGGTTCTGGAAAAAACACATGTTGCATGGAATTATACATTAGACAAGGACTAGGCCACAAGCAGGTTATCAGACAAATGTGCCTTTTTTCAAAAAGAGAAAGTAGACCTCTTCTCATTAGACTGTATGTGTTATTATTATAAGTTTTTTGGCCTTTTTGGTAGGGGTTGTGCTCTACAAATAGTAGCGAGGTTCCGAAAAGAAATACAGGGGGAGAACCTAGGACGTCATAGGGAAGGATATTACAAGTATGGAATGGGTAGAAACTCCTTTTGATTCTTAGCATCTTAGAAGGGGGTGTGTACATACTTCTGGCTATTGAGATCCTATACTGGCTATGCAGATAATTCCTGACTTGATTCGAAGATGTGCATATATAGATTCTTAGATTTAAGATCCTACCACAAAGTCGCTTACGCAAAGCTGCGTCATCGATAATTTTTTTTTTTAAGACCAATGACTAGTAGTAAAGTTTGTAAGAAAATTGGTAGAAGCATGAATAATAGATCATGGTATATACACTGGTTATTACTGTTTAACTTCTTTAAAGAAGACATGTATATGTATAACAGAATAAGTGCAATATTCAATATCCTCAAAATAATATACCCCTAGATCGTCTATCGACTTTGCCAAGGCATTATTGGAAATGAACCTAACTTGATTCAAGCTAAACCAACTTTCTCTTGAGAAAAAAGAAACCAAGTGCTGTGTAGACACTGATATAGCATGGAATTGGCTAAAACAAATGTGTTTTCCACCATAGTCACAGACTTACAAGGACCCATTATACATATACATGTTTAATATAGATCATATATCTCGTTATATACTTACGTAATGAACATTCATACAGCTTTTGATATTATTCCATGTATATACATGAGAGCATATTCAAACATAAATCTATTGACGAGATCTAACCGGGCACCTGAACATCTAGATCTGCGATGTCTAGAGATGTAAAAAGAAAAGATCCCTCTTGAGTAATCAAAATCGGGTTTCCTGCCCCAAGTTCGCTTCTTCCACCCCCGGACTTTAACTACATGTACATACATATCATACTGGCTAACTATATCTCACCAGCGTATAAATCAGCCATAGTGGGTGCATAGATGTAAAATATTGAAGTGCCTGGTGTAATTTGTCACCGTTTTTACAGGTGGTATGACACAAGCCCATGGTACACTACATGTCGTGATAGCTATGTCCCTGATACAACGACCTTTAACGAGGATAACGCAAGAGAATATGAGGAGAGAGGTGACAAGAGACCATTCCTTAAGCGGTCGTGTGCCAAGTCTCGCCAGGCTTTGCTAGCTGGTTCGCATGGAATAAGGTGGGCGCTTCACAAGAACAGGAAAAGAGTCTAAAAGTAGTTGCATGTCGTATGTCCTTACTGGACTAGTAAAAAAAAAGCATTTGACAACCAAGTTGGTTGTCTTGCTCTAAGGAATGAAGGAACCGTCCCGATAGCAATCACCAAGCTAGTAGTTTTGTATTTGTTTGTAAGTATATCGGTATGTATCTGTACATATGGTTTGATATGTGCTAAGCCAAATAGGTGCCATTCTAATTGGTCGAGTCCAGTTGAGCACATCCATGGCTATATTCTGCGATCTTGGTGAGATTTTCAAGATTGCAAATACATAACTTGATATGATTATAGGTTTGGTTCTACATATATACTACGTGAAATTTGGCTTGTGATCCAGCAAGGAGGTATACAAATCCAACATCATGACAAAACAAATCATACATCCGAAGAGTATCATGACCAATAAACCCTTGAAATCATTTCTACTCTCTTCTATATTGTTCTAGACCTTTGCAGATATATTTCCGTCTTTCATTATCCTTTTCACCAAAGTAATACTAAATAAATCTTAACAAGAACTCAAAAAGGGTGATCGACATGCTCACGAGGTTACCATAACCCACTTCGCCATCCTGATTTTGCTTTTGTGATAACATCAAATTATACTAGCAAGCCCTGTTCTTTTTGCTGCACTAATACTCATAAAAAATGAGGCGGAAATAGTAGTAGCCGGTCAGGCAAATTACTCCATGGCACTAAGAAACAATGTAGCCTGTTTCCCATGGTGCTATCTTACCTTCCGTCTTGTCACTATGATTGTACCAAGTCAATCAAGGCTGGCTTAGACTAAGCAATCTTGTGTACGGTATTTCAGATCAGTGTCTCTATTTTCTTTCTATTTTATTCATTTTTTAGAGGTGTGATTATACATATATTTGTTGTCTTATACTGTGGTTGACTTTGCTGCAAAATCTGAAAGGCTGTGCGAGTCTTGCATGTGTCGAATACTTTCTTGTGGTACATCTGCTAATATTGCATACTCTATAGACTATGATCACGGCCGAACAGTACCAAATGTCCATGGTTCTTGTTCATCTATCATGCTTACATATTTTAAGCAGCATCTTACAGGTTTATAAGCGCGTAAAGAGGACCAAAAAGCACATATGTTAGCGTGATATATGCAGACAGTCAGTCCATGATGATAATATTGGATCTATGACCTTTCTTATATAAAGACCGTGTTAGTTTCTACCGTATTCCCACTGAACCATTGGAAATATAGAGCTAAAGACACTCCAACTGCCCATTCAAATCGTATTACAAAGCCTCTTGTCTGACTTTTTCTCTAAGCCCGATACCTCGTGGTGTTGGTTGCAGTTTAGATTTCTGATTCTAAAGGTTACTTGTATCTTTCTTTTACTAAGGAGTTCACCCCCGCTCGCTTTTAAAGCCTTAAGGGCTCTAACATCGAATATGTAGGTTATTTTCTTGTTTGGTGAGGTTGCTTGCGGGTTCCAAACTTGAATCTTTTATTTTTTAATTATTTTTTAATTTTTTATTTATTTTGCATGTTTCCGATGATTTAATGGGTCTTATTCCTGGCGATCTTTTTGATAGTTCTCTCTCTATCTCTTAGAAATCTCAAGCTTGGTGTGCTGGCTGGCAGGCATTCTTATGAACTGGGGAAGAAGGGATGGGCTATTGAGTCTAGGCCCCTCCCCCTTCCTTTTTGTTCACTCAGCGCTACTTACAAGATTACATGTTACCCCTTCTTTTATTTTCAAATTTTTTTTTTGGCGTAGTGGTAGCTCTGGAGCTACATAGTTATCCCGTTTCTAAAAGTCACTCACTATTTAGAAATAGAGAGGCGAGAGAAATATCCCAAATAATCAGCTATATATACTCTCAGATATCCGTATTGTCTATACAGATACATATACCTTGATATTGTGTACACAGATAATTCCAATTAGTTCTAACATTGTTGAATTCTTGGCTTCGATTCAATACCGCATTGGCTTCCAAGGCTTGAATCTCCACCTTGGTGACCAGATAGTCTGTATGTGTTATGTAGAGGACATCACACCGCATGTGCTCTTCAAGTTAAATACTGGTGCTAGCCACTTGGATGTAGAAAGCCACGGTGTTAGACAGGGAAGAAAAGTATATATATTTTTTTTCCTTTTCCTATCTTACCCGCCAGTATCACGTTTCAACATTAGTGTAGCTAATGAGATCCAGACGATACTAAGATGGACGATCACCAGTGACGTATCTTGTATTTTGTATAATGCATGATGCATCTCATCCGCCTAACATGGATATCTGGGATTTGGTCTTGATGGCCACAAGATAGTCAGTCGTCAGACATTGTGCTAGCGCTTACAAGACCTTTTCATTTTCATTTCTTCAATTTTTTTTTTGAAAGCAAAGCATGTTTACATGTATATATGTATATCTCACTCCTACTGACATGATAGTCTTATACATGAATAGAAGTAGTTAAGTATAGCGTATATCATGCCAAGTAAGTATGATTCTACTCTGACTACATACATACATACATAATACGTATCCAAACCCGTCAAGCCTTCATACTGTTACTAATTTCAAGGTCTTGTCTTGTTATTCCCATATAGGACAGACAATAGCACCCCGCCTCCCTATGCCCCAAGCTCAAGGTTCTACATGTATATTATGTACATGTATACTTTTGGCCAACGCATTATTTTACACCCCACCGTATACAGCACGCTGCGGGAGATACTATATCCTCTTTCTTATTACAGGGATAACTATATCAGGGTGCGAGCTCCACTTAGTTGCTCAGTCTATAGCAATAGTTAGCCATGTTTGTAAGAGAGAGAGAGAGTATTTAAACATACAGATATGAATATAGACGACAAGGGATAAGAACGTCTAGTTTAGTTGTACTCTAGAGCTGCAGGTCTGCCATCCTCACGCCTTCTTCTTCTTCCATCTCAGCTCCTGTAGGTCTGTGGCCACGCCTACATACAGATATACAGATACGTTATGCATAAAACGTAGGTATAGCTGGCTGTGACGTGATGCCAGCTCCAAGCAAGAAAGAAGTGCATGTATATGTACTGATAGTTGTAATTGTAAGTTAGTTGGTTGGCTGGCTCCTTTACCTATAAATTAGCTGGTATTTTATTTTCCTGTTACTACGTATACAGATATGTATATTACTTGCTGAGAGAGGGAAGGGGGGGGGGCAAGGCAATCGAAGCTAAGCGCACTTTCTGCCAGCAACTTGTCAAGGTTACCCTACACCGGAACCAGGAACTGTTCTAGCCGATGCTGGGCAACACGCCTGTACATACATATATGGGTTGCAGTGACCACAACAAGGACTACGAAAAAAAGAAAAAAAAAGAATAAAAGTACAGGTAAAATCTACGTATATTCTTTATTCTTTGTGTTTTCCAGGTCGTCAGATCAACTACCTATCCTCGTTGCAATCCTGATCCTGATGAGGAACTTATTCCTGTTGTTCATGTAGTATCGACCGTGGGCATCAGAACCGATTGACTGACTACAGATACATGCACTTAAACAGTGTATATGTACGTACGTTATGTTGTCCCTCCAGCGAAGTCAATAGCATAGCTTACTAGGAAAGGCAGACATATGGCGTTTTAAAAGTAAAAGAATACCCATTGATCGTCAGGCCAGCGGATTCTTGAAAGAATTCCTGTCTCTTGGCCTGCCACGTATATACATGGTATCAAGTGTCGAGCCGCCTATCTTATTTTTGTTACTACCACTATTTGCAATTTGGGCTTTGATGTCCTTCTACCCACGATTCTCTTAATGCCGTACTATCAGCCCCGGTCTCTCTCTCTCTCTCTCTCTTTCTCTCCTTCTTTCGTCATCTTGGGTGTCTTTGATCTGTCACATTTCTGGCTTGAACGTCAAGCCGCAGTCTCTTTCTCTGTCTGTCTCTATTGCTGGAATTTCTCGAGCAGAAACAGCGCCTATTTACTTGTAAGCAGTTGTCAGACTAGAGCATACATATAAGTCTCTAGAACTGGTACTTTCGTGTTGGTTCTGCTATATCTGTTCAAGTTGTAACATATCACACACACAACCGAGTCGTCTAAATCTTTCATCTTCTGCTACCGGCACCATTCGTTCTACCCGCTATATCCTTTGTTCTTTACACTGTGGCTTTTCGGTCGGCATCTGCTAGTAACCGCCTTCCTTCAAGCCTCCTCGGATGTAGAGATATCGATGTCTGTTCTTTCTTGTCTCGGCAAAGCTGTCTGTCGTTTAATTTATCATTTTCATCACACCGCCCCGTCTGCTGTAAAAGAGAGCTCTTGATGTATTCTTTCCCGGCCTTTTCTCAATTCTATTTGTTAGCCCTTGACCGGCCGATTTCTATAATTACATTTTAATTTTTCATCTTTTATCCTTGGATATTATATTAACCATCTTCTTTTTTATCTTATTTTATTATTTGGCTAACGCTCTCTCTCTCTCTCTCTCTCTCTCTTGTAGTCCATCATCGTAGGACTAGGCTGAACCTTGTTTTATATATTCCTTGCCCTAAAGTGCAAACTGATGAATTTCCAAGACTTTAAAATCTAACTAAGTTCCGCGCACTCTAGAGAATGTCATTCTACTTCTCGAGATATCATTCATCACCTTGTTCTTTTGCCTTACATATACTATACGCATTGTGATATCATAGCATACACTCTTGTCATATGATATACAGTACTAGACCCTACTACTACTGTCTTATTTTCACACCCTCATTCTATCATATTAAGACTGTAGTCTTGTGACATCGGTGTATTCTCTTTTTGCTCAATCTTTGTCATCGTTATTCCTTTTGCATACATCTTGGTCTATTCACGGAGCCTGGCTGATTATCATTCTCATATGTTATCGGAACACTTCACGAGCCTAGTCCTCCAACTCCCTTCCTTCTTATATAATCTCACCACCTACATTACCTTGAGCCATTTCTGTTTTCTCTTGATATCATAACCCATAATCACCAGAAACGCCAGCCTATACACTGCTCCACATATACATATCTATCTATATAATCTGTCCGCCGCCACGCCACTCAACACATCTCTTGACTTTGGCTGTATAGACTCTACTTTCAACTTTCTTCCTACAAGCTTTCTCTCATCACTTCACCATCAGTCACGCTGTCTCCCCTAAACCTACCAAGTCTTCCTATTGGACCTGCGTGTGCCGCTCACGCCGTACGTTCATTTTTTGACACACATACTTCTCATACCGGTGACATTGCTCATCTGAAATATCCTAAACAACCGTTCAAGATGCCATCTACGGATGAGCCTTACTGTCTTTCTGCATGGGACCAATCGGCTTGCCGTGTCCATGTCCGTCTAGGCATGTGCTTCCATCTGGACAAGAGTACGCCCCGTGAACGGATCACTACCCATCTTCGGAAATCTCTGAACCGACTAGTCCAATCAAAGCCCTTCTATGCCGGCCGTCTCTTCTTAGGCCCTCGGCATAACTGGGTATATATGCACGAATCTCTCAGTTACGACATCCCCTTGGAGATCCACGACTTTTCCAAGAGCTTTGGCATGACATATGCAGAGTTTGAAGAACAAGGCTTCCCATCTAGCGCAGCCGTTAACCCATTGTTCTACTTTGACGGAAGTGTCAAGAACTTCTACGGCGAAGGTGAAGGAATGCCGGTGATCGTGATCCGGGCCTTCTTTGTCGATGGCGGTCTTTTGCTTGGAGTCTACTTTCACCACACTTTTGGTGATGGAGATTGCATGGGCAAGTTTATCTCAGACTTTGCTAGACAAACATGCTTTGCAGAGCCAATACCAAATAAGCAGATGCATGACCGAGACTTATCGTTCACCATGTATCGTGATAAACACAGACGCTCGTTCAAAGAGGTATTAGACGAGTGCCCAGAATATATCTTTGACAACAGACTACAAGGCCCCAACAACTCGGTGATTGGCCCAGGAGGCGTCCCATCTGAAGAATACAGCAAGTCCGGCCGTACGTTCGTGTTCACCAAAGTAGACATTGATATGCTTCGATCCGAGATCCGACGCAGCCTTAACATGCATCCATCAGAGCAGCCTAGCTTCCCAACCGCCTACGTTGCCCTCGCCGCTCTAACTTGGGTCCATACGGCAGCTGCCCGGCAAAAAGGCGAGCAGGACATCGAGCCGCCAATATCTGGCCAGAGTGACGACCGATGCGCCGCCCTAATCAACCCGGTGAACTGGAGATACCGAGCCTACAAGGACTTTGGGCCATCGTACCTTGGCAACTCTGTCATGCTGGGCCGCACTACCGTGCCGATCTCGAGTATGGCTGAGGCACATAGAGACATGACGACGTTGGGACGCATTGCACAAGCCATTCACGCAGCTATCCAGATCGACGAAGACTTCGTCCGTACTCGACTGGAGATGATTGACCAGATCGACGATCCCGCCAACATGATGTTGTCGTTCGACACTCGCGTACGAGAGGACTTGGCCTTCAACACGTGGCGTCGACTCGGTGCCGACTGCCTTTGGGATCTGACGGGCGAAGGCATATCGGTCAAGGCAGATACTCTACGGCGCATGTTGTCGGAGTGGAATTTGGTTGGATCGTTGATTTTGCCGGCACGAAACGAGTCGCCGGATTATGAAATCATCATAACTATTCCCACACCGTCTATGGAGGTATTGTTGGCCGACGAAGGATATACGAAATGGACGACTCGCATTCTCGGCTAATGGATAAGTCTCGTTTGCCATAGAACGACGGGGTACAGATATACCACTCGTTCTTCCTTTCGGCCTCGGCTATCCCTCTCGTTCTCTATCTCTGTCTTTATAGACATATGATAGTTGGCATCTTGTCATAGTCCCGTGACGGAGCATAATTATCTCAACAACGAAACAAAAGAGACGTGTGTATTTCTTGTCTTCCACTTATTTCTCAGGTTCATCTTTTAGATTACCTACAGAAATGTGTCGATGCTAATGCACAGTGTAATCTGGCATTATACAGCATTTGTTGCGATATTTCTGGGGGTTTTTTTTTATTCCGTCTTTTTGTATCATTTCACTTGGTCTTGACATTTAGCATACTATTCGGACATGGCTTGATTTATTTTATCTTTCTTTCCACATAAATGTTTTTCCTTTCATTGGCGTTTTGGTACTTTTATAACTTGGTTACATCTACTGTTGCTATATTTTCTGTATCTGGCTTTCTATGTTTCTTTTTCTTTCATAGCTGATCTTATAGAGCCATTGAATGGCGTCTCGATTTCTTCATCTTCTACCTCCACACTTTGTATCGTCTTCATATCATGTCATTTTCATATTCTATACTATATTGGGGGACTAAGGTTTACTTTATGTATCACATATACTATGCTACTACCATAACTATTCAATTTCAGTATGCTCTTCATCAAACAAATACCTCTTACGAATCGATATTATTATTTCTTTGACAAGATTTATTGAACAAATTCGTTGCATAAAACTTGACGTATTCAATTAACTACATGTGGTTAGTTATCTTGAAATGTATTAAAAAATGTTAAAGTCAAAGAATTTGAATCCGGAAGCAAGGAATCCGTGGCCAAGGGTTAATGTAGGGTTATATATCAAGTGGCAAAATCAAGATGTCTAAGGCACGTGAGAGATGGACGTCATAGAATTCCAGAAGCAGCGATTAAACAACATTCATGGATATATAAAGGCTCGCATGACGCTCAAGCTCGATGGAAAAAAGTCTCAGCTACCATAATCTCTTTACTTCTATTTCCTCTTAAACGAACATCCTGTATCATCAAGTCTAGATTTACTCAATCTATCATCATTTTATATATCTTTCGTTATATCCTTCCCACCTCCAAAATGCCTCTTGTTGTTCCCGGCCTAAACGAAGCTAGTACGCAGGACTTCAACTCACAAGATGCGTGGCAGGTGAAGTTGATGGGCAAGACACTCAGCACAGATGGGCCCTCGTCGGAGACTGTAAGTAGAATTATCTCTTGAATTAATCTCAACGCAAGCATATGTATTAATACGAAAACGCTGTATTCTAGACTTATGCTGTTGAAGAATTACCAAAGGGTCATCGCATTATTAAGCCCGGCCAGAAACTCACGCGTGATTTGGATGAAAGCCGGTTGAATTTGTGCCTGGATAACGACGGCACAGTGCGTAACGTTTACTACGGCTGAACCTTGTTTGTTTTTTTGGTAGAGCTTCAAGCAATTGAACTTTTGGACCTTTTTTGAACTGCATAGTAATTAAATCACGTCGCATATGAAGCTTACAGCTGGACCCTTTGTACTGAATTTAATGAGAATGTTGTTGTTTTGATTACTTTCAAGGACTAACTAACTAGAGGCTACACACAGTCGATTATTTGGAGAAGCGGTTTTGTTCTCAACACTGGGCAATCGTAGGAGAAAGGAAGCTGGCTAACTTTGAGCTATTGACGTTTTCTGCTTCTAAAGCTTCCCTTTCTTCCCCCCTCCCTACATAAAAAGTCAACCCCGCCTTCCTGATCGAGACGAGGGGCTGAAATTTTCCTTCGACGTCACTCAATTTTTGGCATTTCTGGTTTTACAGTGCGTACTCGAGGTTTTAGACGCTGTGATATCACTAGAAATTAGCATATTGAGACTCTGTCTGTAGTTTGGTTGACAAAGAAGAAGCTGAGGCTATAGTCGTAAACCCTAATAATTTCTCTATTGTGCTATCTATGGCTTGATCGCGCCTAGATTCAATATAGCCTCGTCAAGTTCACAATATCTTTGCAGCTTGTCTGTTCAAAGTTTTACACAAGTCCGCTTGCTCTTAAGACTTTGCATTCTTCCATTCTTTTAATATTAAGTTCTTCTATTCATCCCCCACCTCAACATCACTTGCTTGTCAATATCCTTAACGTCTCCGTAATATCCAACTATCGCATCACACTTAATCGCCTGTAAAGCGCTGATCTAACCGCCGCAATGTTCAAGAAAGAGTACAGATACTTGCCCGCCGGAATATACCCTTTTGAAAGCTTTAAGATCGCCTCGATCTCCGAACCTGAACTGCCTAGCATCAAAACAAAACCACTAACCCTTCATCTTCTTCGTAAACAGTATCACTGCCGCGCCGAAGCAAAAGCTCAAGTCATCGGTGCAACGCGGTCTGCGCCAGTCCTTGTTAGCTACCTACCCACTCCTTGCGCCATACGGAGATGCCATATTCTCCAAAAAGGGTTCTCTCGAAAGCGTCAAGCTGCCCGATCGCACCGTACTCTACGTATCCAATGGTGTTCCTCTCTTTTTCCAGAGCGATCTACCCGGCACACCCCTCCTACCGCATCTACGCCTCGTCCATCGCTTTCCAGACGCTTTCCCGAGTCTACGTATCGATCGTGGCGCTATTCGCTTTGTCATGTCAGGTGCTACCCTTATGGCTCCTGGTTTGACTAGCCCCGGTGGCCGTCTGCCAGAGCCGTTGGATGATAATGCGGAGAAGGGTGAGAGAGCTGTCGATGGCCGTTGGTCAAGGGAGCTGGAAAAGGGTGAGCCGGTCGTGATTATGGCTGAAGGAAAGGAATCGGCGTGTGCGGTCGGTTTGTTGGTGACCTCGACAAAGGACGTCAAAGAGAAAGGAAAGGGCCCGGTGGTCGAGGATGCGCATTGTCTAGGCGATGGTCTGTGGAACCTCACGATTGATTAAGAGGGAATAGCAATGATGGGATATCTGATCAGTGGAATGATAATCAGTTGACGACGAGAATAAGCATGTAAATGGCCACAGATAATCAACTAGGTAAACAAAAGTAGAGTTCACATGAACGACAAAAAAGCATAGTTCAAAACTTTCTATTTTTTTATTGTATTGCTGTCTCGCGGTCTATCATATTCAGCACTAACTCCTCAATACCACTTCCTTGCAATCCAATAGTCGAAAGAGTGGTGGGCCACTACTCTTGTCTATGAGTCTTCGTCTTCACTACCTTTGTTCGTCCAGATACGGCAGCAATAACGCAGTGTGCGCTCGCCATTGCATCCACCTCCCTCTCTGGGGTTCATGTGGAAAGATTCCAAACGAATAGCACGTGCCACATCTTTGCACCGACGAACAATCAGAGCATGATACAGCATCTCAAGTGTTTCCTTAGCACAACGCATTGCCCTTTCGTTGCTTCGTACATCCAAGCCACCATCTAGGTACGTCTCCAAAGCCGAGAACCTGACCATGAACTTGATAATTCGATCGCGGTCTGACGATTCAAATGGGAAAATCGTGTTCAACAAGGGCTTACGGCCCGCGGCTGCGTCCTCGGCAAACGTCGGTACGTCAAAGAGATGCTCCCAGGCAAATTCTTCTTCCTGTTGTTTCTGCTGCTGTGGCCGCTGCTGACGTGACTGGGGCCGGTGTCGCGGAGATGAAGATGGACGTGGTCCCTCGCTGCAGCGTACCTGCTCGGCGAGAACACGTGCTCGCTCTTGAGCGGCTAGGGCGGCCTTGTATGCACGATCAGCACGAGCACGTGCGCCGTGAGAATGCAGGAGGATGGCATTGACGACAAGTCCACCATCGATGATGTCTAAATGGTCGTCACATGACGGTCTCGGATTGCCTCGTTCAAACATCCTTCTGCTGTTGGGTTTTGTGCTACGAAGACAGCTCTTGAGACTTCGTTTGTTAGCCTTGGCTAGTGTTGAGTCGGGTATGTTTCGATGGTCGTAAGGCTTCGATTTGGTCTTTGATTGTTTGGGAGACGAAGGAGAAGATGACCGTCTTTGTCGTTTCTTACTATCGATAATTTCAGATTGGAAATTGAAGCCGTTGGTAGAGTCACTGATGATGATCTCTTCCAGGACGTTGTTAATCTTCGTAAAGTTTGTTAGATACATTGTTGCTGTTGGATAAACATCAATAGCATCAGTTGCCTGGCTGCTTCGATATAGGAAAGAAAGGACAGCCGAGCAAGTTCTTGTCTCTCGCGCGGCAGTTGCCAGTCTGGCTTCACTCCTGCTTTTTATATCGACATAGAGAAATGTCGGATGAACTTTGACTGGTCGTCACTGATGACGCTCTATTACCTACATTATGAGAGAAAACACTACAAGATTGACTTGCCATATCCAGACAGATATGTGATTCACAGCGTAGGGATGGGTTTTACGACAACGTTATTTTTCGTATATTCTACGCAACTGACTAATTAGTTGTGGCTGGAACTTGATCTGGTGGTACACAAGCATCTGGCTGGTTGGACTGTGAAGGCGGACATATGACGTCGCTTTTTGTCGACTTGCTCGCCATAACTGGAGTGAATAATGCTTGCGTACTATCCATGAAAGCCCATACATCCTCCTCTTTCCACTCCCAAACCGGCGTATCTCTCAGTATTTTCGGGGCAGTCACGCCCAACGTCTCGTACGATGAATCATTATGTAGTAGGATCCTTTTATAGCGCTTCGTTAGGACGCCATAGACCATGCCGTGAAGGTTCTGGACCTTCAAGTGCTCCTTGAGTCGCCGACCCCATTCTTCACGGGCGCGCTGATCGAGAAACTCCTTCTTGCGGCGGTCATACTCAATGCGTACGGACTCACCAAAGAAGTGGAAGACACACTCTGGATAGTCAGCGCGGTTGACGCGTCGGGTGTTGAAACGGCCTTGTTCACGACATCTGGGGAAGAAGTCGTTGATCCAGTTTAAAAAGCATGAGCGGCCACGAGTACGCCTCTGGTCAACCATTGGAAGCGCACCAAAATCTTCACCATCATCGCGTTCGGGATCGACGTAGAACATGTGGCACGAGGTAACCAGTTCAAACAGCTCTTCCTCAGTGTTTAACGGGGCATCCCAAACTGAGTCTGCGACAGGCATGCCTAAAAAGTACAGCACAGCGGACACGTCGTCGGACACAAAGACTTTGCTGAGCTTGCGATTATACGGCTCGATCTCGGGAACGCGCAAGTATAAGCCCTTGTCGTCATAGGTGAGACCAAACGGGCGGATCAACGATCCAATCATGTTCCACAAGTCGCCGTGAGAATGGCGGAACAGATGCCACCGAAACTTGGCCGGTTCACGGATACAGATGTCCACCTGGATGTAGACTTTGGTTTGACCGGTGACTGGATCCTTCCGCTTCTTTTCCGACTGCCGGAATTCCTTTGGACATTTTGGCACATCAAACTCGGCAGGCCATGGAACGGCAAGGTTGGCTGAGTCGGTCTGTGCATGCAAGTTAAAGCCCTCGGCGTTTAAGAGAGCTCTTATAGACGAGAGATGATTGATAGCAGGAACTTCGGGATCTTGTTTAGAACCGCTGACGGCAATGTCGATGTCACCATAGTCAGCCTTTCCCGGACCGTCGATCGGGGTCTCGACTTGGTCAAAAAGCTCTAGTAGTTGGTTATGTATCTTAGCGCGGACGTCCAGATAGACCGACCGAGGCATACGTGGAGTCCATAGGGATTCGAAAGCATTTCCGCCCATGGTAGATATGTATAAAGAGAAGATGGCCTATGCTTGGTCGTCTTGGGCATTAAGATTGGGCAGATACAAAACACGGAACGATATGTATGGGAGATGTCAGTTTGTACAGTGCTAGCTTATACAAGCTCTATTGTGGCATCTGTTTATGGTTGTAGGCCTATATTTGTTTACTATCATATATAGCAATGCTAATAAGTGATCACTCTTATATTAGTAACTATGACTACCTCATTGTTTGGCGCACATGGTTGAGATTAGTCATACCGGCGTAGAAGGGTGTGTACCTTTCTGCCGGAGGCCGTCAAAGTTTGAATGGAAATTAGGTACCCATGAGCAGCATGGTGTGGATGTTTGGCGAGAGTGGGAATGTGTGAATATGACTCGAGAAAGAGACCTTAATGATATGATAAGATCAACTAAAGTAGGTGCGATATATAATTGTACCACAACCCGAAAGGTAGAAAGAAGTGCTCTCAAAATTCAAGTCATTTGTTTGTCATAATTGAGAAAATAGCCTATGACTATTTCACAGCATATACGTAACCCTATTAACCCTATGATGTAGTACTTTTACATCTTGCCTTTTCAACTTCCACACCAGTTTTAATTGCTTCTTTCTTCTTTTCTCCAAGCTAAAACAAGCCCCAAAAGAATTCAGCCTAGTGTGAAGCTTGTTTCAACATGACGCCGAAACTAGCAACTTCTAGCTCTGATTTGCTACTGACATTGTTAGCGTAACCCCCTAAAAGTACGCTAGCTTCGGCTATCAAAAGGAGCTTTAGCGTATAACTACATAAGAAACGGCGACCAAAGGACCCAGTACAGTACTTTCGGGTTGTAGTAGGACGACATTCGGTTCTTACTTGGTGTGATGTACTGTATTTTTGTAACTATCTATAAGCTCCATAACGGCACAGTCCTATGCGTTGAATATGCTTGTGCTTACCATCTGACTATCTGGTCAGCCTGCCTATCTGGCAGATAGGCCAAAACAAGGCGACCAAGCAAAGAACCAAGCTTTTCTTTTCTCTTTAGTATGTTCTGTTTTCTCGCGCGTGTCGAGTTAAAGCCGCCTGACAGCTAATCAAGAGACTTTTTGTTCGTTTTTTGTTAGTGTACAGGTACAGGGCTTGGCATCTATATTTATCTATATACACATATATGGTATCAAGAACAAGCCCTAGCCAACCATCTATTGCGCTGTATTGAATTCCCTTACAGCGCCAATCCTTGATGCAGCTGCCCTTTGCTTCTTTTCTGTCGCTGGAGCGTACTTCCGCGCGCTGTTTAGTCTGTCTTGGCCGTACACCTGTTAGTAGGAGAATTAGGATGCGTTAATGTTTGTGGTAACCATCGAGCTATATTGCGTATGATACACATATACATGGAATTGACAAGTGGATCGTATCACTGCTATGAGTAACAATTTCGATCACATCGAGAGCATGACAAACGCCCTAGAGCCCTGCTAGGATTGAACAATGTACCTGTATAGCGTACATATATATATATATATATGTACGGATCTTTGAATGACAATGGGGTCGGCATCGTTGTAAGCCTACTGAACCGCCGGATAGCTGGTCTTCCGATAGAAATATTTCTTTGGTCATCTAAGCCCTTCTGCTAGAGTAAGCGTCAAAGAGACAAAGCAGCCAGATAAAGACATCAAAACAATGGAATCAAGCTAAAGGAATAAAGACAAAGAACTCAAAACAAAGAATAAACAGCCTACTAAAAATGATGTAAAAATAAGTTAGGCTCTCATATAGCTACCTGCTCGATATCAGAGGCCAATGATTGGAACTGCTGCCCTGGTTAGTAAAACTAGGAACTACAATTACGACTACTAAACTTTATACGAAACGAAACATATCCCCGAACGGGCCAACGATCGACGGCAGGAAGCTCTGCCCAGAAGAATAGGTACCGTGGCAAATATGTGCAGCCAAAGGGAGAGACAATGTGATACACGGCAGCATTATTGAAGGGGAAAAGGGTATTGGAATAAGAAAAAGAATATCAAGGAGGAGGAGACGGAAGGAAGAGAATCAAAAGCAAAAAAAATTAAAAGAAGAGGGCGCAGCCGTTGTACAACGGAAAGCTACATACATAAAAACGAGACATAATTTGGCTGGCCATTGGGGGCTGTTGAACGAGCAGCCGATTAAGCTGGCCCGATAGAAACAAAGAGGCAAGACAAGAAACAGTTAGATACAGTGGAAGTCGCTGTTGGGGCTGACCACGGATTTCCATATCAGCCTAACATCCGCTCTTTCTTGTTCTCTAGTCCGTGATCCGGTCAATATAAGAAACCAATCGTCCTTACCTATTTTGTACTGGAACCCTGTTTTATACACCATCCTCACATATTAAGAATCATACTTTGATACACTCCAGTTCTTGGTCCGAGTAATAGTTCTAGAAGTATAAGTTATCCATACTGATCTGCTTATATACTTCGGACTCTACTATTCCTTGTTATCACCATGCCACCGCTATACATAAGCTCTATCCTCCGTCTGCGTGACGATGATGACGACGATGACGACAATGATAATGAATCTGGGTTCGACACTCTTCGCACCATCACAGTATCCAATTCCGACCTCAGCGTACGGCAGATAATTGGAATTACACTCGGCTCTTTTTTTGCCCTGTTCATCGTACTCATGGCTATCCTATTCATCAAACGCCAGAGAAGAATCAACGCCGAACGCGCAAATTCAAAGACCAATACAGAGTCCGCCCAGACTTCAGCCGCCGCGGTACCGGCCCAAAGAGAGCAGCGTAGCCTCTGTCGACTTAGCATCTTCCCACAGCTAGTCCGGACTCGCAACGGACCTTCTGCTGCTGCTACCACTACTGTGCCTCTTAGAGAAGGCAATGAGACGCCGCCACCAGTGTACTCAGCTGTCGATCTGAGCTCAACAGCTGCAAACACTACATCACAGGCCGGAAGTACCCCGTTGCATCAAATCAACACTTCTCCTGTCGAGAATCAGCCTCGGACTTGATCATGGATAGTATGATACATAGTAGGGAGCGGGGAGGGGATAGAAATGACTAATGAACACCAAGACTGTTACGAGTCAGACGATAATCGAAAGGCAAAGCTATTGCTATTTTTGTTGAAACGAGCTTGCGATCGTTTAGATTGCAGGGCACCGACGATATATAGATCTTTAGAGGGCTTAGGATGCCTCCCTTCTAGCTTGGCGAATCAAGACGCTTGGATGCGAGATGCTTAGATGGATAGAGGGCGGGTGGTATGTATCTAGATCTGGATAGAGAGCTCCCTCTGTCAATAGCAGGGTGGATATGCCACTGCTAGTGTTTTTTATTTAGTCAACTGGCCACTCTAATGCGATACACGAAAATACTCTTATCATCTCTGATAGCCTATAATGACGATACCTATGACCCTAACCCTGTTTTCGAAACTCTGAAGTGGGGCTTTTTTCGATAGATAATGCGATAGGAATGATGAGCGACTAGGGTCTAGGTCTAGCGATCTAGGTTTGAAGCTTGAATCTTTATTGTACATGTTTGGTTGTTGTGGTAAATGCTAATTTAGAGCTATTTGTTCTGCAATTGCCGTTTATTATGCACAATGAATGGTAAATAATAGTTAAAGCAGGAATTTCAGAAAACCAAACTGTTTTTATCATTACGAACATCTATCAACAATGTTTTGATCCCGTCATTGCGGCGATCGCCGTGCTTATTTGTATATCGATTGTCGACATTACCAGGAATCATCAAATGATATTCCAAGCTACTAAGTAGTGTTTTTTTCTTTCTGCTAAGGCCTTGTCTGAGCTGTGCTTTTGCTATGCTATGACGTTGGTCCCCTCAGCCTGCCTTGTCCATCGCTGAAACCCTAAACCTCCAATCTCGAGCATCCCATTCATCCGCGTTTGTCGGCCCTGATCTCTGGTACATATGCTTCTGCTGAGTTTGTTCCTCTGTTGTTCCTATAGAGAGCCGCCTGTGTTCCATTCCTACTGCGACCTATCTTGTTTGGAATTAACGGAGCCCCTGCCGAGCGTCTTCTTTGTTTCCTTCGACTACCTACTATACTCGAATTGTATGTATATATATGTATCGTTTGTATCTTGCTTGATTGCTATTGCTATGTGCGACATTGCAAAGTGAGAAGTGAGTCGTCGCTGACTCTGATTTTGCTTCATACTTATTCATACTTAGAAAACCTGCCTTTTTATTTTCCCATTTTATTTTTATTGACTACGCTTTGTTGCTCGCTTCTTAACTAGCCTGTGGCGTCTTCCGTGACATCTGCATAGCAAAATCGACCTCTTTTTGGCCCTGATCTACACTTTTCAACCACTTCTTACCATTACCATTTCACGCACCAGTCTCTGTCGCTTTGCTGCTCACAATACTGCCGCCTGAATAGCCCTGTATATAGCCTGTTTAGCCTGTATGGCCTGCACAGCTTGTATAGGCGCACACACCGACTCTCAAGGGCCCCTTCTGGGAGATTAGCTTGTCCCTGGCGACGTTCTATCTGCTTACGAAACTACTACCGTCATCGTAGCTATCACTAGCAGCATTAGCATTAGCTACAAGTGCTAGCACTACAGTCACGCACAATATTTCGAGATACGCCGACACCCTCCACCTGACGCACCTCACCATCGCGACCCCTTCAAACAACGCCCGATCGACGACGAACTCTTCCAAGAAACAACAAATCTACGCCTTTGGTCCAATAAAATCACATACACTATATCTTTCTACCCGTCTGACGTCGTTCTACAAGCCTCAGCGTCGCTATATCGACAAGATCGGCTGTCGCAGTCAGCTTCGTTCTCCTTCCCTGAAAACATGCAGCCACTCAACCCTTTTATTGCTGCCTTCTTCAAGAGTAGCCTGCCACAGCAATGCTCCGATCCCAATAAACATGTCTTGCTAGTCCCGACCACTGATTATCTGCTTAACTGGAGGGAAGTCAACTCTACCTCAACCCCGGACTTCATCACGTCCGAGGAGTTTCTAGCAAGCCACGTGCTTCGTATACAGACTGGAGGCGTCAATATAGGCGGGAAAGACTCCAAAGATACTTCTATCCAACAGAATATAAGGGAATCTCGCGGAAAACCAAGGTCATATTCCACAATTAACAACCGCAGCGTCATTATTCGTGAAAATGTCGTCTACACAAATAAAGGTACTATTTACTTGTCTGTTATAACTGAACTGCATACTTATCCCCGGCATGTGATTGTCCCAGACACTAACTTGCGCTTCTTCTTTCTTTGCTGCTTTCGCTTCATATAGGATTCAAAACTACCAATGAAGCCCAGCTCATGCATGATATGCTGTGGTATGCCGATAACTTCGACTCACGACAATGGCTCATCTACTACATCTCGCGCCCATTAGTCGGTACTTGGCAAGAGGTCCCCGTGATACCTGCCGTGTTCTCTACCGGTATGGGACAGCGCCAGAACGCTCGGCAGCGCACTGCAGCCGCTCGCGCCTTATCAGCGTCAATTGATGCGGCCGAACATGGCGAGCTGTTAGACTCCAAATCCGTGTCGTCATCGTCTCCCTCTGCCATTAACTTTGTCCGCAAGAAGAAGCAAATCAAGTCATTCCATGACCTGCTTAACAACTTTCCAGCTGTGGCCAGACAGATGCAGCCTGGCCTCGAGAAGATGTTCAATGAATTCCGAAAAGTTCTCGAAAAACCACTCCCACCACCGCCTTCTTCCGACGTTATCCCAGATCCCGAGCCGGAGAGCCAGTTTGTTAAGGCCGTGAACCGGGTGCGCGCGAACAGCAATGCTTCAGCACGGCGCCTCAATGGCACTCATTCAACGTTAGAATCACCAGCCGTAGGAAATGGCGAAACTGAAGATCTGCATACTCGGCCGAGGGAGAATGCGCTCCCGGTAACTGAAGACTTTTATGCGGAGGATGACGAGGACCTTTTGCGCGCTTCTTTAGAGACTGCTATATCCACGGCCCTCGAGATTTTTCGCAGTGTTGATAAGCAAAACTTTTCCATGATCAACAGCACGACAACTTTGGTGGCGTCCGATGTGAACAAGCTCATCGAGCGCTATGTCACAGAAAACGTTCATCATTTGCTTTTCCCTCGCCTGTGTGCCCTGAAAAGACCATATGACAGGGTCTTAGAGGCTAAGATTAGGCAAATGGCGCATATTGATGTCTCACAGCTAGGCATCACCATACAAGGAGACGTTAAGGGTAAGCATGAGCTTGTGACTCGATTAAGCACTGCCGTAGAGGAATTTCGCAAGATCTCGTCGGCCATGTGTCCCCAGGCGATGTTGGAACTGCTACTCTCGACTACGAAGAAGGCCACTGATCTCACACAATCTGACGACAAAGACACTAGCTCCCCTGCTGGAGAGAAGCCAATAATCACCGTCAACGCTGATACCCTTGTGTCCCTTCTTTTGTTTGTCGTCATTCGGGCGCAAGTCAAGAATCTTCAGGCCCGTCTTATATACATCCGCAACTTCATTTACATTGACGATATAGATACTGGAGAGATGGGCTATGCATTAAGTACCTTTGAAGCAGTTTTGGCGTACTTATCCATTGATTCATCTGGATTGCGTCGAGCTAGTCAACGGAACAGAGCACTATGGGATGCTGTAAGCACGGGCGACCTAGATGAAGTACGCAATAATATGGAGCCCATGAATGGCCACCTCTCTAATGGTTCAAATGGCTTATATCATGATCTTATTGCTAGCCGCCGGCAATCATTTGCAAGGAGCGAAACGCCAAATTTTGCTGCTAGGAGGTCCTCGATAGGCGATCCTTCCATGTACAATGTTACAACTGACGCATTCTCCAGCGGGTCAAATTTAGGCCATGTGTTCCCATTTCGTACAGAGGGTGATGATCCTCCCGCGGAAGAAGATTTATACCATATTCCTAGTGACGATGACGGCGACTTCGAACAAACATTCCACGAGCATCGGGCAGACGCACCAAAGAGGCCGAAGCGTGTAGTGATGGACCTGCGAAGTGTATCTAGCGTAGAGTCCGAGGTTTCCTATCATTCAACAATCAATGGCAATGATTCGATCAATAGTGCCCTTGAAGGAGATATCTCAGTCGAACGGATATCGCAGACTCATAATGCGCAAGGTCATTCTGTGCTGATGATGGCCGTCCAGAACAGCCAACCTGATGTTCTACGCTATCTCCTATCGCTAGGAGAGTATTTTCCGCCACAGATTGTCATGACTGATATGAGCAATGATGACACCACCCTCCTAAGTGCGGCTGTACAGCTGGGAAATGCAGAGATTATTGATATTCTCTTAGACTACTTGATGCAGAATCTCAGCCAACAGGACATGATGATTTACTGTAGTACACAAGATGCTAGCGGGCGTAGTTTTGGTCATTATTTGATTCATGCGCCGCAACATATCAACCGTATGGCTTCGTTTGTGTCGTGGCAGCAAAAGGATAAAAACGGACAAACACCATTGTTTGCTCTTTGTCGCTCCTATGATCAGCCTAAATATCGGACCATGGTAGCAGCAGGTATCACTGCTGCTAGGGAGCACCAGCGAGACTTTATGCCTCTCCATATTGAGGATCATGTCGACAACCGTGGAAACACACTTCTTCATATCATCAACGATTCTCACCTCACCAGTAGAATCATGGCACAATGCGATATCGATGTCAATGCTACCAATGATCGTGCATTCACGCCGCTCATGCTAGCCAGCAAGTATGGGAGATACGACACAATACGCGTTCTATATGCCGAGCCCCGAGTGGACATTGCCTCCCGCGAGCTCCGTGGTCTCACAGCAGTCGAGCTAGCAAAGGATGACGACGTCCGCAATAGAATAGATGACCTGGCGCTTTTTGCTATGCCTCCTGCTAACGACGGGCGACTGACCGGAGTCGTACGCGGATTCTTCGTTGAAGATGCTAGCATAAGACTTGTAGTGAAATCAGCTGCACCCACTCCGGCCTCCACTGACGGGACCGGCCCGACCACTTACACGGTCACTACGTGTAGACGATCACTGACTGACTTCGAGACATTGGAACGGCTGCTAACTCTTGAAAATCCATCATCATGGATGCCATCCGTGAATGCTCCTCGCTCGCCTTTCCAAATACACTCAAAGCCATCACGAGTAGTTCTTCGCGATATTCAAACACGTGCTGACTGGTTTCTGCATGTCATGTTGAACCATCCCACCCTGGCGACACACGAGATGTTGTGGGAATTCTTCCTAGTTCCAGACCTTAAGCTAGACCAGATGACTTTGCGATCCGAAGCCAAGGCACAGGCTCTACACGAAAGAATTCGTGAGGAGATGGACCCTGTGAAGGATGTTCGAGAAGTCGAGTCGTTTGTTGACTTTGCACGTGATCAGATGCGAAGTATAAATTCACGTATGAGAAGTGTCACCCGTCGAGTGAATGGACTTGTGATTGCAACCTCCGGTAAGTTTTCAACGAAAGCAGATTTGCGGAATGATTTTATCATGAATTATTTGGCTGACTAGTTATGTTCATATTATAGACTTAGGTGATAGTACGTTTCTTTTCCGCCGAGTACTTAAGACCGTTGCTTGGCTACCACCTACACACCAGTCGGCTTGGGATAGCTACACGAAGGCCATGATGCCCTGCGAAAGTACGGCGAATTTGAATCTTCACGCAGCCTTGCTGGCGATCCAAGGCACTACTGATGCCATTCTCAAGTCCATGGACCGGCCTCCAGCTCTGGCCAATCAGATACGGGCAGCACAGAGAGCTATGGATCGCAACTATAACTCGATTGGGAAAGCGACACGGTGGCCGCTGGGAATTATGGACGACACCCGGCAGCGGCAAAACGATGAACGTGAAGCCAAAGCTCTCAAGTCTCGCGAGGAGCTTCTCAACCTGGGTAGAGAGCTGCGTCACTGCCAGCAGGTTGTGGCTGGTGAGCTGGCGGGATGGCAAGAGCTGCATTCTAAAATGGTGAAGAAGGCAATCAAAGACTACGCGCAAACGGTTCTGCTGCAAGAAAGGGAACGGATGAATGGTCTTGTTCGTGCCTTACGCAAAATCCGAGTTCCACCACACGAACTTCAGGTGGCCAGCCTACGTTACCATGAAGAGCAAAACAGGTTGCAGCATCTCTCTGATGCAAACGGTGACCAGACAATGTCCAACCAGGACATGCTATTTGGTAACGCAGCTGATGGTAATATCATTAGCGACCCGGGCGAAGGAAGCAGTGACTCTTCCAGCAGGCAGTCAAGATGATGATGATGCGGCATGAACGGGTTTCAATGTGGAGTAGGCTCGACAGAAGGATGGTGCGTGAGCTACTTCTTGCATTATGCTATACTATTGTAGATACTCGAGCCAGTAGCCACACACCCTCTGCCTATGCCTCTTCCTTCTCATTTTTCTTGTAAACTTTTTATTATGCTTATTTGGGACTTACACTAAATGTCCAAATAGTGATAATTCCTCGGCAATTGTGCGGAAGACATGTGGTTTCTGATGTGTGGGTGGGCAATGTGAGTCACAGGATGTGTTGTTCTAGCTTGAAGGCTTGGATGGCATGTAATGCTGAGGCCAGCAAGGCACATTGTATTTTATTTCCGATCCAGAGCGAAGGACGTGGAGATGGGATGTTTAGGTCTCCAAACGATCCCTTAGGTTTTCTTTTTATTTTTTCGCCGCCAGGCGCCCCGGAGGCAGAACGAGACGAAATGGTGCCCATCTGCAGCTAGCTGCAGGGAGATCAAACCTGAAACAGTTCCGCTGTCCGGCATAGCTGCCATGCAACAACACGAACACGACATGAGAGCCTCCATGATTCTTTCTGCCTAGACTGCGATTCTAGCAGCTCACGCCAATGGCTGAAATAGTAGCTGTTAGTCTTGGAACAGATCAATATCTGTCTCTTCTTGTGTTGAGTTTCCTCGAAGACGGCTTCGCTAAACGCGGTCGTGCATGAAGATGCATACTACTATGGAGATTCCGGGTGGATGGCCTCAAAGCTAGCCTATCAATGGGCAAGCTTGCTTTTTTGGCTTTTTGGAGGCTGCCAGCTCTACCCTGTCTAACACAAGATAGACATATGTATGTTACGTCTTAGGTGGAGAATTTGCCTTATTATACCACTGTCACTAGTAATATCTTGACACGGCTTTATAGGAAGATCTCTACGTCACTTTTGCTCTTCATTCGCTGTTCTCCAGGAGTTCTTCCGCGTTTGGGCTGACAGCAGCAGCATACATAGTTTTTGGCGAATAAGATGTCTTTCTTTACGACGCGATACACGGTTTTCAACGGTCTTCGACGAACAAAAAAAACGCGCTGCATGACCAACGTCCAATGCCGTCACTTCCCTTCAACTTCACGCCCATTGCAGTATGAGACTCATGCATCCATGTAGGCATATCTGTTTCGTTTCGTTTTGTTTCTTCCGCCTAATCAGCCAGGCTAGCCCACGCTCCAGAAAAGACACAAGATATTCCACGATATATGTTCCCGAAGCCGATATTTCAGCGCAGGATGACGACTACCAACCATCTCGGCGATGCTAGATGAACCTGAAAACAGCGGGCTCCCTGCAGTAGCTACCGTAGCACGGAACTACATGTCATCATCATCGTGATGGATGTGTAGAAGTCAGGGCTTCAAGAGGCTGCGAGGCGAAATATCTACAATAGAGCTGTTTCGACACGAAATCCCTTGCATCATAGATTCTATCTGGCGTCATATACATATTATTTTGCTACGGTTTACCTTCAGCTGTGAGTTTTAAGGGGTTCTACATTCTTTGGATTCCTCTCATGGTTCATGGTTCATGGTGATGATGATGATGATAAAGATACCCTCTTGTTGTTCTTTTTTGATAGTTATTATTTGTTTCCTCAGGTGTCATGAGCCGCGAGTTTTGCTGTAAGTTTCAAACAACAAAAGCGAATGATTCTGATATTAAATACACCCGGAATATATCGATTCATGAAAATGTAAATATATACACCATGATAATCTGTGTAGATGTAAAGTTTACATCTTTCAGTATATTTCTATCTTGGGTAGTTATATGCCGGTGACATGTCATGACGATTCTTCATCGAGTAATCTCTGGTTCTGATGTCTTTTAGTAATTTCGGCCTTACACGAAGAATATCTGCCTTAGGCTCCAACAACTGAACGATGTGTTGTACAATTAGCAGCTTATCTTTCTCAAATAACTTATATTTGCTTCGTTTTCTCTAATTATTATCTCAAGACTATGTCAGCACCAACGTGTTCAAGGCGCCTCAATTATAGAAATAAGCTTTTAATACCCTACTACGTTGGTTTTTGTATCTTTGATAGACGAAGAAAGTGTCATATCAAGGAGTTGTACAAAATAGTCATAGCAACTACATTTTTTGAGGCCCGATATTGGAATTCATGTGAACATCGAACGTTTCGCTTGCAAAGTCGAGATATCAGGCTATTAAAGGAGAACAAGAAAGATCAATAAAAATAAGGTGACTAGGGATATATGAAGAAATAAAAAGCAGTAGATGTTGGCGTATACTTTGCTGCTATCTGATGTCATCAAGCAAAAACCGATATCGAAGATGTTTTGTAGTCCGAGCTGCTGCCTAGGTTCGTCTAAGACCAAGACCTCCTGACCTTACATAACGATAACGACCAGGATGAAAAAAGGAAGAACATGCTAGGAGGAAACTTAAGAATGTTGATCGTTTCAAAACAAAAAAAAAAGCTTCCCCAAGTAGTAGCACAAACAAACAAGGTCTATTTTCTTTTTCTTTAGAACAAAAAAGAACCTAAGAAACAGAAACGTCAAGAGTAGAAACACGCGATTTGCATGTGAATGATTGGTCATAAGTCGCGAAATCCTGTATAGAACGCGAACACGATCTTTGATTCTTGATGCTCAAATTCAAACTTCTCATACAGTCATTCTTGAGAATCTATCCCGGTGGCTATGCAAACCTGCATATGCATATATGCTAAAACATCATTCTTCCAAGTTAAAGTCGGTGGCGATGTTGAAGACCATGAAAAAGGCCACGATATTACAATGTACAGATACTGTATCTATCTCATATTTGATATTTTATCCCAAGTCAAGTAGCTTCGACTCTTGGTAAGAAATAAAGCATGACCGGGGGTCAACAAGATTCCATTTCTGTATCATGTTATATCATTGGTTAGACATCATGACCCAATAAGCAGCGACCATTGACTTATGGCCTCTCCATCACTACACTAATTTCGCGTCTATTATTTACAGAGTTCAATTCTATATGGTGCTCACCTGATGAAAGTAGTGGTAATATCAAATTGAAAATTATTCTTGATTCTACCCTTGTAGATATATGTTTCTGCTTTATTCCTGATCTTGACTAATTTGTCGACATCATGAGAGCTTTGAAACAAGCGCGGGCCGATGATAAAGGCAGTATTTATCTACTTTAAATTTAATGTGTTGCTTTGGTTGGATATGGAGCAATCCAAGCCCAGAAATCATGAAGCTTGCGATTAGCTTTTAGTCTATTCAGAAAAGGTTGTCTCTATTAGTGGCTTTTAGGGTATGCTTTGCGCTTCTATGTATCCAATGATAGCCTTTGAAGCCTCTTCGGTCATATTCAAAGCCTTGATAATTAGTAGAATAGCAGAAACTAGACATGGTTGAGCCCTTATGTAGTTCCCGATACGCGGGATCGAGCTTTTTTAAGCGCGCCGTAACGGGGCTTGAACAGCCTCCTAAGCCAAAGAAGCCTAGTTCCATAGACTCTACGCAACTTACATGGCTTATATCTACAATAAAAATATACCTCTATACAGCTAGCCGTACTAATCGAATCTTCAAAGTCTAGCCCTTTTCTTCTCTATAACGACTAGGGCCGTCTCAGCGTTCATTAGAGGATAAGCTAGGGGCCTTGTCGCTTCAGTGGCTTCCTTGGGTGTGAATTTCTACCTGGCGCTTATGGATATAACTACATGTATTGTTTAGTCGGAAACATAATACTTGTCCTTCCGTGAGATGTATACATGGATGGATAGATAGTTGACACTAGCTAGAAAGATTATCGCTCAAAAACCCAAACTGCTTGGTGTTCTTTTGTGTCGCCATCAAGTGTAAAAGTACGCATACTAGTCAAATTTTATCTCTTATATAAGCTGTATTTTTTTCCCATGCATGTCAGACTTGCCGTCCGGAGTTTTGCAGCTAAATATGTCGTGTTGGACTTTTACATAACTTGAATATGTGTAGTCAGCACTTCTAGTTTAGGTCAAGACTTAGTGTTTGTTTTATATACATAGTATTACAGAAATATCTCTATACTCCACCCCATCTGTCTAATTCTTGTCTGTGCCGCTCATCATGAATAGTAAAAAAAAAAAACCTGATTTGCCGAACATAATTACGACATAGAGCATAAAGTATGCATCTTACGGCAAGTGCCAGGGTTATGGTTTAGGGTTGTTATTTCCTTAGGCGCGTGATCGGGATGAGATTCCTGTTAAAGTTTGAATCACGACGTAACATGGAACAGAGATAGAAATAGAAACAAGAGCCACAGAGCGAGAAACTGCGGCTACCTTGAAGAAAATCCCGGCTCAGTGGACGCCATGAGATAGCATTGCTACTCTGCTTTCTCAATACGACTAACTAGTATATCTACTACTTACCATACTATACCTTTAATACATATCATGCTCGGATTCCTCAAGGATGACCTCTCAATACGGTCTGCTGAGAAACGAGAGACGAGCGGTTGGGCGGTGCCACCTGACAAGGGCAAGGCCTAGAGATAGACAAGCATCTCTTTGTAACAGGCCTTGGCTCTTGCAACAGCGGTTCTTGGGTCCTGTTTGTCCTTTAATCTCCCCTGGTCTAGCAAAATATAAAAGAAATCGTCCTTAGTGTACGATAGATCTCTAGATAAGGCCCAACTTCTTGCTCAACTTTTGATAGTAGCGCTATTATGAGCGAATGAAGAAATAGAAGATACAAGAATGCGGATGACTGTGTAGGATATCAAGAGAACTTCCGACCTAGTACAAGGAGCTTCGATATGAACAAAAATGCGCGGATGCGACTGCTAAGTGAGAAAAGAGAGAAAATCCACCTAAAGTATCACAATATTTTGACCTAGATTCTACATAGGATGTGACTTAATTTTTCTGGTTCGTAGACCGACACTTTTCATAACCGGCCAGACAATTTTCAAAGCTTCTTTTACATTCCTACGATATAGGTAAGTTATTTACATCAGGAAATATAACTAGATATCGACCAGTACACATGAAAATAAGGTATCTTGGAAGGCCTGCACTGATCTATGGAGGATATTCTATCAAAATATCGGTTTAGTTTGTAAGCGCCTGTGCAACCTTATTTCAATAATTGTCTCAGGCACACATGTAAGATGTAACTACTACTGAAGTCTACCCTATGCGTATGGTAGTGTGTCTGAGGGTTGGGCAGCCTCTCCA
>LJZU01000102.1:219084-246875 GCA_001513805.1 Davidsoniella virescens
GGATACCGAGGTGCTACATAGCTATTAGAGCTCCATTTCCACCTTAATAAAATTGAATGAAAATAAGTTGTAAATCAAGGTCAAAAAAGGACCTAGAAGATTCTGACCTTTTTTTTCTTATTGCTTCTTTTCTCTGCCTTGAATAGATTTAGACTAAATCCTGCCTGCTGCTATGTATTTCCAACTTTAAAATTCAAAGGACTGGAAAGAATGAGAAAAAAAAACGAGCATACTATAACTGATTTTAAGAATTGACTGTGCAGACGGCGTCAGATCGTTCAAACGAGAAACGACGTAATGGCCGTATGATTTCGCACTAAGACCGGCTAAATATGCCTTAGCGGGATACTCTATTAGCATTGTAAGTAGATAGATACGCATCATCATCTTCATCATATCATCATACGTGTAGACTTTTTGGAATTACTAGAAGCAATAGATTATTCATTATTGCTCCGTCAAGGCAGAGCCACGATTACACAGAAATGTATGAACAAGTGTTATGCTGATAAATTGTTTGGGATTAGCGCCAGGTCCTCATATAAAGATCTTTGGTACTCAATACTTGAGTACTAGTAAGTACCGATTTCAAAGATCTTCAACTTAAGCTAATCCGTGCCTCACCAGACATTCGGTTAAAACCGGTCCGGCATCTTTTATCAGCACTTTCATGCATGAAAAGACCGTAGTAGTACCTAATATATAATTTTGAGGCAACCCATCTCTATCCACGCCGCATAAAAAGATGTTGAAGAAATGCAAGAAATACATAGCCGGTCAAAGTCATGAAAGGTGGTCATTCAGGTGGGCTTCGGGATACCAAGACCGGCCGCATTGCTTTATTAATTTCAGTCTAAAGGGCAATAGGAATAAAAACATATAGAGTACCAATGACTGCTTACTACGTGTACACAACGGACTTATAAGATGCCACGCAAACGGCACAAGTCACATTCAGATCCGCCGTATCCGAAGAGTGCATACAATTTCACAAGCCCAGAAGGCAACTTTAAACCGCCGCAGTCTCTTGAAAGCCTCATCGCAAGTGCAAACTACAGTTTTACATACGACATATCGGGTGCATAAAAGAACTAGCCGACCTTACCGGCGGCAAAGATATCCGCGTGATATATCATCGTTGTCATGATGCTATAGATTGGGCATATGGGTCGAGAAGCATCGCAGGTATCCTTGTGCCATAAGTCGTGAGAAAGCCTGTACTATAGGCGCGATATTATTAGCACATCGTAAGCGCCTGAAAATTCACGACTTCTCCGCCAAGTTTGCAACGTTGAGAATCAGAGTGACAAGGGTCCAAGGGATTATGAGAGTGAAAGGAAGTATCGATTGAGGCTTCTAAGTGGCTGTAGTAAATTTATTGCCTAGTATTTGCTCGGTCTCGGGAGGAATACAGAAGAGTAGGAAGGCTGGATGAAAGACAGACTGCTGTATTTTGTTGCTTACTTTAGGATTTTGAAGCCAAGGGATGGCTTACATGTTATATCTTGGGTCTGTTCTTTTGCTTGCAAAATTCTCAAAGCAATGAGGCTATCCACCCCTTGTTTAGTAAAACACAGATATATGTGCAGAGCAGCGCACGATCATGGATGAACGGCCTTTTACTGTTTTTGGAGGTTAGAACTAGCCAGTATGTGAGCTGAAAAAGGATGTGAATTTGCAGGGCTACCCAGCACTGAATGACACTAGATAGCACTAGATAAGACCACTAATATAAAATAAACCAGCGAACCATCTGGTAGAACCGCCTTAGCTAAAGTCTGGCCGGTCATGACAATAGCAAGATAAACAAATGATTTGTGATTGAGCTTAGAAGCCCCACGGCGGTTGGCGACTGCAACAGTATTGCTTAGCCAAGTTATTACACTCTTCAATAATAAACAGATAAAAATATCACCGTAATATATGGATTCGGACTGTAGACGCCGGAAAGTTTGAAATTAAGCCAGGCCCCCAATGCATCGTCCCCGATTTTTGTGATATGTGGATTGTGCAATACTGTGGAATTTCAAAATCAAGAGATGCCTATTAGCATTTTCCGAAAGAACATAGGATCAAATGTGCAAGGCTTCAATGTTGCTTGTGGCGATCTCATTGTTGAGTAACAAGGTTATCATGATGACTGGCTAGGGCAAATTTTTACTACTTTGAATTTCCTCATCTAGTGACTAAACTCGCCGTTTTTTTCAGATTTTTTTTTTGGGGGTTTCTAACCTTGAAAAATGGTCGAAAGTTTGATCTTCACCAACTCGAAAAATGAAGAATCAGACTCGTAGTTTTTCTTTGCATTCTTCGGGATGAAACGTCGCGATAAAGGCCGGCGGTGAAGACCAAGAGACCGGAGAGAGAGAGAGGGGCATATCAAACCACATGATGGCTTGACTGCGTGCCTAGTCTCGGAAAGACTGACATTTTGAGTATTTAAGATGTAGAATGAGTTAGAGGCATTCTTGATAAGCCTTGAAGAGATAAAGAAAGAGGAGGCAGTATATCTCAAGATGCTAGCTATGTATGACTCAAGATAGAGATGAGTTGGCCAGCCTCAATACAACTCATCTGGGTTAAAATACAGGGCGCTCAGCATCCTCAACTTACAGGCAACTACTGTGTCCACGATAAAAACAAAAAGGGTAAGTTGACTTGGTTTTCGTTAAGTAACTTCTAAGTGACTCAGACCTGCAGCTTCTTCTAGTATCAGAGGTAGTTTCTTAGAACATGTTTAGTAGTTGTCTTTAGAGCCCAACTGAATACATACGGTGTTTTTTTTTCGATGATATTACAGATATATTAGCATCCTTGTAATACTTGATTTTTTTGTTTTACCATTTGACATTATATTCATAGAATATACTTTCTAGAATCCAGCTAGTAGGAGACGCGACGTGAATTTACATGATAAGTATACCCTACAGAGCATGCGTCGTATTTTTTTATTAATTTTTATTTTATTTTTTTTGCCTGATTTAGCCCAAGCCTAAACGATCACAGAAAGTACATGTCTTGTCTGGGAACTTCAACGTCACATAATATAATGTGTTTTTTATTTTATTGATTTATCGTGTGGCCATAATTCTTGGCTAGGTCGTCTAAGAAAGATATCTTGAAATCTCTAATAGCTTAGAAGTTAAATACGGCAGCTACCGCCCTCTTTGATTTGTTTGATAGAATTTGTGTTATTGCTTCTTCATCACGGCCTCAATTTCGTTTATTCCATATTATTTTCTGTTTATACCATATTATTTCTTATATCTTCTGCATCTTCAATCTCACAACTGAAGCTTTTTTTTATTAGCAAATTTCACGATCTCATTGTCAACGTCTGCATTATCACCTCTTCTAGGTCTATAAACTACCATATCTCCTCTTATATATTCACTGATAGCTTGGCTTCTCGGGACGTCTCTATCTTATTCTTACCTATATATCCCCTCTATCTACACTATATTCAAGTCTGTCTGGAGCTGGTCTCCATTCGTAATATCATCACAATGTCTAAGTAAGTTAAACCTTTTCCTTTACAAAGTTCTCCTACTAATAAGCTATGCTGTTTAGCGATTTCGATACCTTCACATTCATCTATGACCCAGCTCCGTATGAGCCTAGTCTCGATCTGCACCAATCAGTAGCCATTCCCTGCTACGAGTCCCTTATGTTCCCATCGGCGCTACAGAACTCATACTATGACAATCACAATCCACTGCTCGACTTACCTAGTCGACATGCCCGGTCTAATTCCCGATCATCCGTGTATTCGACCGGTTCGGCCCTGTCTACCTACTCCGCAGTCACCTCAGTTGAGGACTCATGTGCCGGAACTCCTCTAGCCTCTAGCCTTAAAATGCTGAGCACATCTTCTTCTAATGGACTACCTGCCGCTGTGCCACGGAGATCATCGCCGGCAATTCGCCAACACGGCCCATTGCTCCTACCCAAGATTCGTAGTCAAGATCAAGCAATGTGCGTTGACATGGCTTCCGCTGCTTCTGCAGCTGCTGCTGGAACCAGTGCGTCCGCGTCATCATCTCTACTCCGGCGCACCCGTACCCTTCCGTCCGGAATCCAGAAGCGCCCCTACACACGCAAGTCCTCTCTGTCACCACCTCGTGCCTTGTCCGCAGATGCCATGGGCTTCATAACCAGCGCCATAGCTGACTCGACTGCCCCAACGTGTACACTGAGTGCTGCTGCCGCCGCTACCGCTGCTGCCGCTGCAACTGATATGTCTGTCCAGGACTCGGACATCTTTGGCCTGGATGCCGCGCTAGCTAGCTACCAATACTCTGCGTCATCTGACTATCTTTTTCCTTCGACCCAGATCTTTGCTCCACGTGCCCCTTCGCCACTAGTTGCCAGCTTGAGTGCTAGCCCAGAGCCGGCTCAGCGGGATATTCGTTCACAAAGCCCTCCTCAGCAGCAGAAACAACCGAGTTTTGTGGCCTCGTCTTCGCCAGTACCTGCTGCTTCGTCTGCAATGCTGCCTATGACGGCCTCACTCTCAATACAGAGTACTACTACATTGAGCTCCTACCTGACGGCGACGAACCCCGCAGCTGATCTGGTGCGTGCTCTATCGTTCCCGCTGCGTGATCCTAGCATGAAGCACTTTTGGTGGGATGCTCGCCAGATTCGGCCCTGGAATGACTTCAACCTTGAGACTATCCGGAGCTTTCCCGGTGCCGAAGCCCTCCTGAACTACCCTGTAGCTTCTTCTTTGCTTCCTTCGCCTTCCGTGACTACCCGTCACCCAGAGTCCGAATCTGCTCTGCACGCCATTTTTGCGCAGACATACCTGCCCAAGCTCAACGCTGCTCTAGCTCTTTCCTCCACACAGCCCCTGACGTTCTCTGTACCAACACGCCCAGGACCTAACATAACGGCCTCTGAACTGGTATTCACTGCGACATCTGCCTCAGAATCCTCTTCAGCGGCCGTTTTGTTTGGTGGAAAGCCAAGTGCCCGTGTTGTCGGCCTAGTACGCGCGTATGACCGCTTCAATACTGGTCAACGCATTGAAGGCAACATCAAGCGTGTTGAGTATCTCCGCGGTCTGTCGGCGCTACACCACGCCATGCGTGAGCATGGCACTCGGTACGGCTTCATCTTGACTGAGATCGAGCTAGTCATTGCACGCAATGGAACCGAAGATACTCCTCACTTTGGCTTCTTGGAAGTCGCCTCAGTGCAGCTCAACGCAACTGGGACTGACCAACTGACTGCTTGTCTAGCTCTCTGGGGCCTATGTATGATGGCCGGCGATGAGCCGATGCCTGGCCAGGCGTTCTGGAAGACAGAGCTTGGTGCGCCTGCTGATGGATTTAGACAAAAGGCCCTGCCACGCGATGAATGGATGGTAGCCCCCCAGTTAGCAGAGAAGCGTGAAGCTAAGAGATCTCGCGGTTGGGTTATGCCTGAAGATCCTATTGGCCGCAAGGAAATGGGCAAACGAGGTGTGAAGTATGGAGGATGTTAAAACATGTTTTGCCATGTTAGTCTACTTCTAGTCAATAAGGAACTAAAACTGTTACCTAGACCTAAAGAGGCGTTGATCGTCTCAAGGTCCACCACTCATTACACAGAATTTTATAGCTTTTCCTATGTTATGTTTTAGTTTTCACTATCTTGGCGTTTTCTTCTCTGTTAGGCTATCTTTCTTGGTCTTTTTCTTTTGTCATTTTATTTTGGTTGGTTTGTCTTTTGTTCGGCTCTCTGTTGTTTAGTTAGCTTTCAATATGACTTGTGAATTTATATCTTCACAATTTTAATTTGGTTCTATTTTCTTGTACGCCATAAATTGTGTCTAAGAGCATATTAAGTCAAAATTACGTGTAATAAGCAACTATATCACATTTCTTTTGCATATAGCAACGTACAAGTATAAACTATGGCTGACTAACAGATCTTGATTGCTTTAATCTGCCTTGATTTATAGGTGGTCTTGGGGATGAAAGGCTATCTAAAGTAGCAGAAGTTGTAATAGCGAACTGTGGGTAAAAATAAGAGTGATTATGACCTGAGTAATTGACAATACAGAGAAAAATTATCGATGGCAATGGGCAAATCGACATGGTCCACGACTCTATATGGGACTAACAGGTCGCTGTGGTTCTTACCTCATATCCATGTCCGGCATTAAGACTAGATAATTTTTCAGAGTAGGAAAGAATCATCAACACAAACGGTTAATGCCTTGCTAGAAGCTTTTTATGGAGAATAGGTATTAGGTGCTGTAAGACGGGTGGATACATGTTAGGGTTATGGTCACGACACTGGAAATAATGCGACTACGAGCGCATCACTTAGAATCATATTAAGAGATAAACGTCTGATGGATATCTAGCGAGGACGCACAGTTAGTCTTGAAAAGAAGAGCAAGTTGTCGAAGAATGAGGCATTGGCACTGCTGCCTGTCGGATATCACGACTTAATAGAAAGAGCAGTAGAACGACCAACTATCCTTCCTTTGGGTTCATGGTGCCTCATCGTTCAAAGACGAAAATTTCCCTTCGTCGTGAGTTCTTCTGGGCAGCCCATATCACTAAAGTCGCTGTCTACTCCCTTGATTTATTTTATGATGTACCATCTGTGAGGCCTTAACTCCAGGGGCGGATGTTGAGCACGCATGCCGGGAAAATCTGAGTAGACCGCACTAGGAACATAGACAATTGGTGCCAAACATATTGATTATCAATGGGCTCTAGACGATATCTAAATTCATCATCATTTTCATCAACCCCACATGGCCCCACAACTACTACATCAAACTTAAGGAGGGCGGGATCTTACTAAAGAGCCGGCTGCGACCCTCGATCAGGAAGAATCGAGATCTTAGCGACTGGTTGATGACGAGCCTGTCCTAGTCACTGGCTTCTTCATCACTGCTACTCGCGAAGTCACATTGGCTCTGCAACGCCGATCTCACAGTCGATATCAAGCAATGCGAGTTCACAGTACAGAAAACAAACTTATACCTAGGCTTCATAGTTATAAGCGGCTGCGTTGAAATCAATACTGAGAAGACGAACAGTGTACAATCCGCAAACTTTGTTAACTCTGACAATTCCTCGGCTTCGCAGAACGTTACCGACGATTCATTGGAAACTTCAGAAATATCGCAAAACCTCTTAGACCACACGAAAATACCAAAGTTCACATGGTCCCAAGAGGGTGAAGGTGCAAAACTAGAGCGATCTGTGACCACCCCGATTCTGCAATCTTTTCGACGAATGCAGGCCGATAGCCGTACTGAAGGACGCGTCGAAATGGGCCATGGGGTGTCGTGGAATCTTAGTGATCCAGGTAGACGTTAAATATAGTCAAGTCAAGTCATGGGCCGTCCTGGTCCAGAACGACGGGAGCGAGGACTCGGATGACTGAAGGACCTTGCACTTCCTTCGAGCGTCGTATCTGCCGAAAAAGAACACCTATGACACCTCGAGGTTGAAAAGTGGCTGGAAGACAACATCTCCAACGCGCTGCTTGAGCAGTGTAAAGAAGTGGTGCCACCCTCGATATTCGAGTATTTGGACATATGATACGACACATTAATGACGGCACTGAACGTGAACGATATCAACCAGAAAGAAGCAATTCTACACAACTGACAAGCAAGCTCGTTCAAACAACCCCAGGCAGAGAGAGTTGATACTGCATGGGCAACTAGATGGGTAACTAGCATCGGTATAAAACAGCCTATTGCTGTCCCGGCACAAGACTCTTTCCCGTCCCATCCCATTCTTTACTTCCAGATGTACAACACCAACGTACGACAGACTGGTACAACTTTTGCTCATACGAAAGTCAAATTGGCTGTTGGATGAGATAATACCTGAGGAACTATCGGCGGCATCTGACAGACTAGAGGAGTATGGTCTAACGCCACGGCAAAAAAGCATCCAGGGCTTAGTTAACCACCTAGACTTTATGGGCAAGAAACAGGACCTTTTAATTGCAAGTCAGCGTGAACTGAGACGGAACATGCAAGCTCTCATCATCAACCCAGGCTTGCCAACGGTATGGTTCACGATCAACCACAACGACTTTCCAAGCCCGGTCCGTTACAAGATGGATGCCTTTACATCGGAAGATAGTATAAACCCTGCAAACGAGTGAGAATTCCATTCTTAAGGCCAAGCTTTGGTATTCCTTGATAAAATGTTCATAGAAGTGAGTTCATCTTGTCACTTATCATGCTTGTACTAACTACACAAAGACTGTTGACATGCTAGACGTTGCGTTTCATTGTTCTTGATTCCTAACTACACAGACTACTAATCAAATGTTGATGTTGGCTATTTTACCTTACTGCTGTATAGTTTGAAACTACACATGATAGTCAAGATGATCAAGTAATATCATACATAATATGGTTTACAAACGAGAATTCAATAGGTACTTTCTATTTCACTGAAAAGAGTCCTTACCTCTTTCTCTTAGAACTTCAATTAGCTCATCATTATCGTCTGCTAGGTTTTTGTAGCAGATATTAGACAATATATCATTTGATGTTTTCGGTGGATGTAGTCGTGTTAAAGTGTGATTTCGCATTGGTCTCTCTACATGAATGATATACTAAGTTTCTTGCAATCCGTTTTCTGAATAGCTGCATGCAATGCCAATTCAGGCGAATTACAAGAAAATGTTTAGAGCCTGTTTTAGTAGTATCTTGGTAGTTATATAGGTACATATGTAAGTCTAGTTCACTTATTGTGCATTTCTCAGTGTTCAATATTTTGTTCTCAGGGCTTCAAGTTCCTCTTCTCATTTGTATTTCCTTCCCCTTTCCCTAGTTGTGACAAAGTTACACCTGATCTAAGATAATATAGATATGCATATATTTAGAAGACTCGCTTGTGTTTTTTTTTGGCTTTTTGATGGTATCATATTTTGTTTTTATTCATTTGGAGAATTATTTACTTCAAGGTAAAAAACTTGGTTGTTTAACCCTTGGCAGCACCGGCCTTGAACAACACAATGTCACCATCCTCAACAATGTAGTCCTTGCCCTTGGTCATGATCTTACCCTTGGCACGAACCTCAGATTCGTCTCCAAGCTCCTTGAGAACAGTGTAGTTGTACACGATGCATTGAATGAAAGTCTTCTCGAAATCGGTGTGAATGACACCGGCGGCCTGAGGAGCCTTGGTTCCGTTACGCAGAGTCCACTGGCGAACCTCATCGGGACCAACAGTGAAGAAAGAGCCCAGGTTTAGGGCTTTGCGCATCATGACGACAAGCTTGGGAAGAGCAGACTCGGCGCCAACAGCCTTCTGCTCAGCCAGAGACTCTTCTTCGGTCTCGTAACGAGTCAGACGCTCCTCGAACGACACAGAGATGGGGATGATGGGGTCACCGGGGGCGTTGACTTTCAACCATTCGGCGACCTTGGGAAGATGCTTGTTCTTCTTGCGGATGTAGTCGCGCTCTGAAAGGTTGACTAGGTAGATGACAGGCTTGGCAGTCAGCAACATGAGAGGGTTGATAACCTCGATCTGTTATTCCTTTTTATTAGTGACTGAAAATCTTTGAAAGTTCATAGCACATAGTGAAAAGGGATATTCAACGGGGCTCAGAGTGTGTGTTTCGTCTCATGATTGCAATTGCATTCGAAGAGCTGGGTTTATATAGGGCCTTAAGGCCTGTCCTCATCAACGCCAATAGTGATAAAGTAGGAAAGATTGAATGGGGAAAGGGAAAAAAGCTTACCTCCTTGGGACCCCAGGTACCCTTGCGGATCTCATTGCCATCCTGCAGGAACTTGAGAATCTTTTCGATGGTGTCCTGCTCCTGCTTAGCCTTCTTCTGCTCAAGAGACTGACCACCAACACGGGTCTTCTTCTTCTGGTTCTCGAGGGCCTTCTCGACGAACTCGATATCTTTCAAACGGAGCTCGTCGGAGATAATCTCCAAATCACGGACGGGGTTGACATCACCCTCAACGTGGATGATTTCAGCGTCATCGAAACATCTGACAACCTGGAAAATGGCATCGACGGCACGAATGTGTGACAAGAAAGCGTTACCCAGACCGGCACCAGTCGAAGCACCACGAGTCAGACCCGCGATATCGTATAGGGTCAAGTTAGCGGGAACGCGCGACTTAGGGTTGTACTTGGCGCATAGCCAGTCATAACGCTCATCGGGGACAACGACACGAGCCTCTTCAGGATCAATGGTGGCATAAGGGAAGTTCTATCCGATGAGAAAGAGTGTGGTGTTAGCCCAATTGCTCAGCTCCCTGATGAGATGTATCATGAAAGATCCTTCACATAGGAGTAAAAAAAAAATTGCCCCTCATGTATCTTAAGTGTCTGATGACAGCGAAGGGGGTTTGAATTGAAGAGCAAGTAGCAACGGGGGACCATACAGCTGGGTTACCAAGGTTGGACTTGGTAATCGCCTGGAAAAGAGTAGACTTGCCGACGTTGGCAAGACCAACAATACCAGACTTAAGATTGTTACCGGGACGACCCAAGAGGATCTTCTCCTCGACAACGGGCTTCTTGGGGGCCATTTTGGATTTGCTGCCGCGCTTCGCGTAGGACCGAACGGAACAGACAATAAAGGAACACCTCGGAAACGAGGCAGATGAGCGAGCGATGAACGGAGAAACTGCAGCTACGGCGGAGACACGAGCAAACAGAGAAGCCGGAGCAATCACGGACAAGATAAGCGTACGTGGAGCTATGATGACTGAGGCGAGCTAGGTCGATATTTTCACGACCAGCTCTTCAGACAACAGATAGATGAAAAAGTGAAAATAAGACACTGAGTGGTAGACAAAACGCCACTGTGAGCGTTCGACAAAGAACAGTAAAGTCCTGCCGAAGAGAGAAAAAAAGAAAAAGAAGAAGGAGGAAGAAAGGAAGAAGAAGTTTTTCCAGTTGAAATAGAAAAAAAAAAACGGCGGCGGGGGAAATTTGACGAAGATTTTCTAAAGCTCTTGTTTTTTTTTTGGTTCTTTTGCTGCTCAAAGTGGAGCTGCCCCGCCTGGGCTGCGGAACCTTTCTTTGCACGTGACGCGTCACGTGGCTCCAAAATTTCAGGTTACAGGCATGCCTTCTTATCCTATGACGTGGTAGAGAATTCCAGCATGCAGTTGTTAGCTGACTTAAGCTGAGTTGACGTTTCATGCTGGCCGACCATGGATTATGAAAGAGAGGTTGAAATACAACACAGCTCTGAAAACATGTTGAGAGACAAACAAGAAAGAAAAACGCTCACCTGCATGCAGTTGGGACAGGCGGCACTTAGCTAACCATACTTGTACATTGACTTCAGTTGGACGCCAGCGCATCTTATAGGCCATGGCAATAGATTTTAACAGGATAGTGACATTGGCATCGACCTTGGTTGAAGCTCCCAGGCTAGCCGAGAATAGATTGTGTTATTAATAAAAAAAAGTAACGATGCTGGGCTGGAAGAGAATAACAAGCAAGATGGAGCGACAATAGAGGGCAGCCTCTTTCTTTTATGCCTCTTGGTAGTATTTAGTAGAAGGTAAGCCTTAGACCGCTCTAAGCAAACAATTCCAGATACGGTCGTCCCTCAGTCAGTTTTTGTTCTTGCCTTCCTTCCTTCGCATCTTTGGTCTGATGCCTTTTTATTGCTCACGGGTCCTCCCCATCACGGCTATTTTGTGACTTGAGCTCTCTCTTTTTTTCTTCTTATTGGCGAAACCCTTTTCATGATCTTCCGACTCCCCTTTTTTCCCCTTCCCAACTTGCTTAAATACTCTGTATCTTGTTGCGCCTTCTCCTGTAAAAAAATCGAACAACTCATCAAGCCATTTTTCGCACCCGTTTTCCACAGGAAACGGTAATTTTTGCTGCCTGGAAGCTCGTACGCATTTTGCATCTAGGCATTAGAATTTGCCGACCTGCCACTGGCTGGAAATCCTACATACAGATACAGCATCGGTATTTGACGAGGACTTCTAAAAGGTTGTTGCAGCCGCTAAACGGGAGCTTCCCCTCTTTACGATTAGTAGTAATCACTGATAGTAAGTAGCCATAATAAGCCAAAGCTTTTTTTTCGGCTGCATGAAATACTGAGGCGAGCAGTCGCTGTAACAGTAGCCGGCTTCTGGGCTCTGGTAGCAATTGCAGAAATTTGTAGCAGTTTTTCCTGTAACAGCTTGCAGGCCGAGTTGCCAGTCTAGCTACATATAGTAGTTGCCGCATTTCAATTTTTTTTTTATATTTATCTTTTTTTGGTAGATTCACTTTGTTTTTTAGGATTCTCTACTTGGAAATCTGCCAACCGCAGTTTTTGTTTCCAGTACAATCTCTTTTTCCTTCTTTCTCTTTCTCCTACCGAGTTTAAGAATCAGTTTCTTTCTTCTGTCCCGCTTCTATCTCTATCACAGCCTAGAAGTCAAATCCGGACCCTCTACTGTTTTCTTCCCCCTCTTTCTCGCTCTTCCCAGCATCATCGCCACTGCTGTCTGCGCCTCTGAGATCTTTGAGTGAAGACTATAAAGCAGAGACTACGATTAAAAGACCTCATTAGTATCGGACCTTTATTGAAACGTTGGCCCCCAAATCAGCCCCAACCACAACCGCAACAGCTTAGAACCCTCAAAATGGCATCACAGCAAGACCCACGACGATCTATGATGTCGCATCGGTCGACTCTGTCGCTGCAGAAAACCGAAATCACAATACACGTCTACGATTTATTGCCGGTAAGTTTACTATTGAAAGAAAAGCAACTGTAAAATCATTGTCGCTTCCTTTTTCTCAAGCCCTTTTCTCAAGGCATTGAACGAAGCGTTGCCAAGCTGTCGCTCCATGTTTCTTCACTGTATCATTCTCTTCGTTCGTGGTTGAAACAATTGAGGAAAAATAAATTGCATTCCCTTTCTTCCTCACGATCGCTATGACGTCGTTTTACTAGACACCCGTACTTTTTTTTTTCCTTTTTCTTTTTCAAGCTACACGTCGATCACTAACATTTCATTGCTTCCTTCGTAACAGCCTAGTCGCCTATCTTCAGTCCTTTGGACCTGTGGCACGTCCCTGCTTCACTCAGGCGTCGTGATCAATGGCCGTGAATACGCCTATGGCGGCCACCAGAAGCGCGGCATGACTGGCGTCTACTGGACACATCCCAAGACACTGCCGCCTGGAGGCACATTCCGCTGCGAAATGCTACATGGCTTCACTCTAGCATCGTCAGCAGAAATCGACGCCGTTCTTAAAGAGGCTTCGCAGCGTTTCCTGGGCCCCGGCTATAACATCCTAGCCAAAAACTGCAACCACTTCACAGCCTACCTGGTCGAGAAGCTCACGGGAAGCCCGGGTCCAGCATGGCTCAACCGTGCTGCTAGCGTCGGCCTAGTGTTTCCGTGCCTAGTTCCCCGTGAATGGCTGGATAACCCAGACTTTGAAGCCGAAGATGCTGTGTCACTCGATAACGACGAGGTGGAGGGTAACCTGGCTGAGTCAGTTCTGGAGGACGATGAGTCTGCCGACGAGAATTCGCGCATGCTTCCATCCCCCATCCGGAGCTGAGTAAGCAGCCAATATCATTGTTCTCTTGTGCCATTTCGTTCTTTTTCATTTTTCATTTTTTATTTTTATTTTTTTATTTTTTTTTGCATGGGTTCATCGCAGGCGTTTTGTCAGGCTGTTTTGGGTTACAGGCGCACTCTTCTTCTTTTTTCTCATTCTTTCGCTCTTAAGCTTTCCATACTTCGCTTTGTGCGCTCTCATCTTGATACCAGACAGGTTCTCATATTCCCCATCACCTATTAGCATCTTTCTGGACCGGCTGGCTTTATCGAACGCCTCCCCGACCTTTCCGCTCGCTTTAGTATATATTTCCTTATTGTTAACAGCATCTATTGGCTATCAGTCCCTTTTACCACCTAACAGCATATCCCTATCATTTTTCCTTTTTCTTGTCTTTCCCAATTTTTTTTTGTTCTTGATCCTATATTCGGCTTGTTCATCTTCGCATGTGATTCGTTATGTAGGAGGGGTTAAAAAGCCAGTCACATGGACCTCACACTTACATGCTACTTAAGTGCCATGTTTACAAATTATCGTAAATCTTGAGTTTTAAATTGAATATTTCCGTATTTTTTTGCTTCCAATTCCCGCTCCATGACAAGTGGTTTGCCAACCCGTTATATAGTATACAGAGAACCAAACAGATAGTTACAATGACAAAGTTGATGGTACAAAACAAGGCTTAATCGTACAGCCAGATACTCCATCTCCTATGCAAGAGTGCAGTATTTTCATCCTCTGGGCCCTCTTCAATCATGCTTCAAACAATACAAACAAAAAACCACTCCACCTAGTTTAGATACGACGAGGGTTCTTGCTGCGAGTACCACCAAACTTGATCTTGGTAGCATCAGACACTCTTCTGATCTTGTCAGCAAGCAACTTGCCCTCTTGGCCTAGCAAAACCTTGGTGGCAGCCTCTCTGCCAGCACCAAAGCCACTGAGAATGATCTCCAGGTTCTTAATCTTGTGCTGCCAACCCTGATGGTACAGGCGTTCCAAGACGTATGCCGTCAGCTGGTAGGCAGCATCATAGCCCTTACGACGTGACTTGCGAATGCCAATATTACCGCAGCTCATAGCGATGATGCAGTTACGGTTAGGCCGAGTAACAGTGATGTGAGTATTATGTTTATGAGAGTAGATGTGGAAATGGAACGGCTCGACCGAATCGTCTTCGGCCACCTGCGCATCCGTCAGTGGCGCTGCGTTGCCGGCAGAGGTACTATCGACGTTGCTGCTGCTACCAGAGTTTCCCGCGGCACCGAAGAGCGAGTTGCTGAGCATGCGCATGAATGGCGTGCCGGAGGAGCCGGTGGCGGTCGGTGTCGGGGTCGTTTCCTTGCTGTTCCGGTATAGGTCGCTGAGAGGCGAGACCATGGCTGACGAAGCTGTTAGCTTCGGAGTAGTAGCTATAGAAGGAGTTGATGCAGCAGCAGCAGAGGTAGTGGTGGTAGCAGCAGCGGGAGGAGGGGTAGCATCAGAAGAAGACTTGGTATCGGAGAGCCGAGAGCACGAGTGCGAGAAGGGCCGGGGGAAGAAGACAGGCGAAGCTGTCCGGCCGATAGACAATGGGCCTTTCATGGCCGGCCGTGCAAGTAGACGGCTGTGGAAGAGGGCGCTCATAATTGTTGTCGAAGTGTCGCAAGGGGATCGTGATATATATAGAGACGTAGGACAAGGAATATAGGCGGGATATATCAAAACAAAAGACGGACTCTCTCTACAACCCCCGCATCAACTTCGGTAGAAAGAAAAGCGACAAGCTGATTAAAAGAGAATTATTGTAAATTGCCCAAAGAAGAAAAGAACAAGAAAAAGGAAGCCGCTGCTCAAAAGCTGCAAAACGGTGGGATTTTATTTTTCTCCGTCTTATAATTCTTCTTTTACCACGAGGCTATTTGTTTGCCGTGCAGAATTTAGTGTCGCTTTTTTTCATCAGGCCTGGCCTTTGGCTCTATACAAACTATACAAGGTTTTGAGTGGTGAGCGGCTAATTCGCGGCTAATCCACTCATCAGGACTCTGCCGGCCAAATCTGCTAAAACGTTCCGCTTCAGTTGTGCCTTCACTTTTGCTGCGAATTTCATAATTCTTTTTTTTTCTGTTGGATTGTTCGTCAGATTTCTCACGAAAATCGGACTAACACACGACGGCGTTTCGGCGAGCCGTTGTTTCTCTTTTTTTTTCTTTCTTTTTTTACACAAGAAAAGGCGGCAGTCCTTGCAGACCTTGAATATTTTCTTTTTTTGGAAAAAAAAGAAAATTCTTGGAACTCTTCTAAGTCATCGATCTAGTCAATTCGTTTCTTGAACCCCCTCCAACCCGCCACCATCCCAGATTGCTACGATGATACCAAGAATAGCAGGCCTGCAGCGCTCGGCGCTATCAAGAGCTTCCTTTTCCGTGGCCTCTCGCTCTTCATCTAGACTCTCGACAGCCGGCCGACTGCCCCAGATCTCAAGCTTGTCCTCTCGGACCACATCGGCCTCTTCCCTCCGGTTCGTAAGCCATGTCCAGAGCAGACACTTCCATGTGATCAGCAGCCGTATGCAGAAGGAAGAAGATAAGCAAAAGAGCGAGGAGAGCCAACAGGACAAGAGCAAGAAGGACGAGACGGGCGAGGAGAATAAGGACGAGGAAAAGAAGGAGGACATGCCGCCCCCGCCGCCACATGGCAACAAGACGCCATGGGAAGTATTCCGCGAGACCATGTCGTCCGAGTTCCAAAAGTCACAAGAATGGAACGAGTCAACTAAGGCCCTAGCCTCTTCGGCCCACGAGCTCTCCGAGAGTGAATCTGTACGAAAGGCCCGTGAAGCCTACGAAAAGTCCACCGGCGCCATTGGCAAGGCTACCAGCACTGTAGTCAAGACTACCGCTTCGGCTATCGGTAAGGGCGCCCAGTGGACCTGGGAGACACCTGTGATCAAGGGTGCGCGTACAGCCGCGAATGCCACCGGCGACGTTCTAGACAAGGCTACTAAGCCCATCCGTGATACCGAGGCGTTCAAGAACGTCAAGGATGCTATCGACGACGGCAGCAGTTCCAGATACGGCGGTTGGGTCGATAAGGAGGAACGTCGCGCGCGCAGAGCAGCTCAGTTGGCCAAGAACCCCAACTCCCACGAGGTGCTGCAGGAGAACCCCGAGTAAGTACATTGAGAATTGACCCTTTGGCTACCGCATCTTCTAATCAGCAAATCTCGAACAGTGCTGGCACCAACATCACCCTTCACAAGGATGCCGCCTGGAAGGAATCGTGGCGTGAGTTCCGCGACTCCAACAAGGTTGTACAGGGCTTCTTCAGTATGAACAAAGCCTACCAAGAGTCTGAGAACCCTCTTGTCTCGACAGCACGCAGCATCACCGACACCATCGCCGGCTTCTTCGCCGAGAACGAGCAGGCCATGGTGATCAAGAAGTTCAAACAAATGGACCCCAACTTCCGCATCGAGCCCTTCCTTAACGAACTGCGCGACTACATTCTCCCCGAAGTACTAGATGCCTACGTCAAGGGCGATGTGCTGACGCTCAAAGAGTGGCTGTCGGCCGCCCAATTTTCCGTCTATGAGGCTGTGACTAAGCAGTATCTAACTATGGGCATGAAGTCAGATGGTCGCATCCTCGACATCCGTAACGTTGACGTGATGAAGGCACGCATGCTCGATCCCGGCGAGATCCCCGTCTTCATTATCACCTGCCGTACTCAAGAGGTACACGTCTACAGAAATGCCAAAACTAATCAGCTGGCTGCGGGTATGGAGGATAAGGTGCAGTTAGTCACGTATGCCATTGGTATTACGCGGACGCCTGATGACGTTAACAACCCCGAGACTCGCGGCTGGAGAATTATCGAGATGCAGAAGAGTGGTCGTGACTGGTACTAATCTAGTCTGTCCCATTGTCTTTCATATTTCCTCTTCCTTCTATCAAAAGTTGTTAAGTTTGCACCAGGTTGATGCTGCAAACTTCTCCTGTACTTTTATATGCTCACATCGTTCTTCTTTTTCCTTTCCATTCTTCTCTCTGGCATACATCCCATTCTCCCTATCTTCTCCCTTCCATTCTCAAAGTATTCCCCCTTTGTCTTTTGTAGGCCAGCTGAATCTTCTCATACCCCTTCGGTCATATGTCTTCTTTCTCTTTTGTCTCCCATTTTCTCTCTTTTTTGTCTAGACCATTAGAAGATGTTGATATGCATGTAAAAGGGGAATGTTAGAGAGAGAAGAGGGCGAGGAAGTCTCGAATCTTGACCATCGAGATTGAAGACAGCTGTGTTGCTACGTGTATATCTTCTGTACGATATCTTCTATTATGTGTACTTCTGGGCTCTTGTTCCATTGATTTTCCTCTTCCATTCCGTCATTGTTTTCTTATTATCCCCTCTTTTATATCGTGGCCATAGATCAACATGGCCCTTGTACTTTTATCAACACCTACTACAAATTTTCCTGTTGTTGGTACATATGACCCAACTTATCAATTCCTACTCTTACAACGTGCAGTTCATAGAGTATGTACTTGTAGAGAATCATGAAAATACCAAGTTTCTCTCTGTTTTACGAGTCCCTAAGATGTCTTAACCCTAACTATGTTATATTATCATGCAAAAGGGTTACTATGATTCAACTGCTCACTCGCTTTGAGTTCACCTCTGACTACCATCAACGCCTTGCCGAGAAGATTTCGACCCCATCTATACCGATTATGAGGTGCATTCTTTGCTTCAAAACCAATACCCCAAACACGATCAAACGGTGACGCTTCAACCAATTCTCTTGTGCCTGTTGCCAACAAAGCTCTTCTCAGTGACGATATCTGTACCTCATCCCCATCTCCTGTCTGATCCATATCATCTTCGTTGTCTAGAGATGGAAAGACTGCAGGACGAGTGAACTTTAGCCGTGTACCTTGTGTTACAATGTCAAAACTAGCATCAGACCATGTTTTCTCGTCAAAGTTCGGGACACCCCGACCGAGACGTTTAGCTGCGTGAGGAGTTGGTGCAGCGAGAATGAAGTCGGCGTGAGAAGGCGCGAATAGCATGGCTTTTTGATACATCATGTAACTATTTCGAAATCAGTAAGCCAACTTGTCCCCCTTTTAGTCAACTGAAGATTACGCACTGTTCGGCGGTAGGATATATTATATTAGGATCTTTGTCGTCATGGAAAGGTGAAGGATGCCACTGTGATAAAAAGCCATATTCTTTGCCCTTCATTCCAAAGAAATATAATGCATCACCTTCTTCGCTTTTAGTTTCTGTTATGGATGAAGATTCTTTGGACTTTGATGCTTTTGCTTTTCTAGATTTCGTGATCTTCATGGCCTTGGGATGGGAAGATCTAGAAGCAATGGTATGTCTAGGCATATTTGATATAAGGAATTGATCTCAAGAAATGAATGAATTGTAAAAACATAACATATGTTGATATACAAAAAGCTTTTTCTTTTTCGTAGAGTTATGGAGGGCTTATATGTGAAATCTATAATAAGTAGGCAGCAGGCTACTTCTGCCTAGTCAAAAATAGGCAGGCTTCAATTTACCAGGGTATAATATGTATGCACATATGCACTCATCAAGGCCATAGATTGATATCAATTTGGAACATGTCTAAGAAGCAGGGCATTTTGACTCCAGCAAAAGAGTCATCCTTTACATAGAACAGTTAGTCATACATGTCAAAGTTAAATATTTTGCTAGACTCGACTCTAAGTAGTGATCAGCTTGATATTGATTCAAAGAGTGAATATCAGACATATTGCCCTTAAGTTCCTCAAAGCACACACATACATAAAGAGTCAATAAAAATTAAAAATGAAAAATGGTATCCAAAGAGAAAATAGAAGACATTGTATTTTGATACTCCGATGTCTTGTAAAAAAATTCTCCCCATAATGAAAATGACGAAGACAATCCAAAAAAAAAAATTTAACATGTGCGGGAATGTGACAAAATTGGAACGATTAATTATGGTTACACAAAGACTTTCGAGTTATTCATGGAAAATGTAGATTCTTCATGTGGCGGGGAAGATCGTGATCCCTTTCATAGCAAAGACCGCAGTTATTGCATAGTGTCTGTTCAAAAGATAAGTTAGTTAAGAAATACAGATAGGTGAAATGAAGATAAGAAACAAAAACTCGTACCTTTGGTCCAGCAGGTCCATCTCGAACTGCCCAAACTCCGGATCCCCAAGCTCTACAGTGTGAACAACGCCATGTTGCCCGTTCCATATCCGTCATGGCTAATGCATACCCACCATCCGGTGTACCGCGAACTCCACCAGGCGTCCCGCCGCGTCCATTAGGCGACAAGCTGCGGAACCGCCGCTTCTTCTTCGTCCGCTCACCACGACCCATGCGCTCTTCCTCGGCCTCAACCACAGCACCGAAGCCTGAGAAGGATACCGCCATGTTCGAGCCTGTGTTGTTGCTGAAGCGCGCGGTCTCACGACGCAGCCGGCGCAGTTGTCGTTCTCGGTCTCCCTCACGTTTCTCGATTTCTTCCTTGGTTAGATATTCGATCTTGGGTTCCCATGCCTCTGCTAGGTGTTCTGGATCGTATCTCCATCCAGCGGGAGCGTCTCCTGTGGCGTCATTGTTGTGTTCTTGGGCACCCCAGCCGCCAAGTTCGCATGCCTCCTTCTTCAGCTTCAGCACGGCTTCGTAGATAGCATGTGTCAATGCTGGAACCCAATCGCCGGTCAAGCCCAGATCAGCACAGGTTTGTTTAGCAAATGCCTCAGCCGTGCCTGGTGGGTGTGACAAAGACCACTCGAACTGGTCTGTGTACAGAACAGTTGACAATATCAACGAAATTGATATGATACAGCGATATGTGTCGTCGGGGTTGAATGCGTCATCCTCGGGTGTGATCATGGTCGCCTCTGCCGTGACTGTTGGTTTCACGTCCGTACTTGAGCCGTTGGTACTGTTTTGCGCACCGGCGCGAGGTTGTGAGTCCGCAATCTGTTGTGAGCGGAAGAGGGGATGAAGAGCCACGCCGGCGTATTCTTCCAGCTGGGTGCGAATCTGTCGACTGATCTCAGCCACCATTTGCGTTCTGTTAGGGAGATCTAGATCCATAGCCAATGTTTGCGCAAACTGATCGGTAGTGATGAGAGTCTCGTGCAGGTTCCACAGAAAGAAATCGCGTAATTTGTATGGCGCCGTGGGCTCTGGGACTCTGAATGGCGGCAGAGTCATGTCCAGGTTTGGGTGCATGCCGGGCATGACAGGGAATGGCCGATCGGGAGTGAACGAGGCGATGTCAATGTCGATACGGATAGGGATCAGGGTTAGTGGCAGGGTCGCCTGCGAGGCGTTCTGCTGGTCTGTCCGGATAGAGCGATGGCGAGTCCAATCTCTCCAGATAGCCTGCACTTCAACGGGCTCGATGGTGTCCTTGCCGACAGAATCGGCCCAGTCCTGTTTACTCGACGCGCTAGCGTCATCTTGTTGTAGCTGCTGTACGCGTGAGGATCGCATTGGATTACCCCGCCGGCGCGGGTTGTCCGACTCGTCGTCGATCATGTCGTCGAAGCCATCTTCGGCATAGTTGATGATTGTTGTGCCACGCTTAGTAGTGCGTGAAGAGCCGGTGGCGGCTACGGCAGAAGGGACAAAGGGCGTCAACAGCGAGTTGTTGTAGGCGCGCAGACGTGGCGCGTAGGTCGACACAAAGGCCTGAGGTTGGAGTTGTTCCTCCATAATGATGACTGGCTCTAGACAATCAACGGCGACGATATTGATTTGTTAGGTGGGTTCGGTGGCTAGGTCAATCTATATCAGTCTCTATCGCTCGATGAAACGGCAGAGAGCTTCGATTGGAGCAATTGGAAGCTTCTCAAGGCTGGAATAGTGAGCTTTCCGGATACACACAATGTTTAGTAAAGGCTGCTAAGCTGCTAATTGTGTATTTTAGTAGGCCAGAGAGGTCCAAGTTGGCCAAAGAAGCAGCTTTACTCGATATTATCTGGTGTAAGGCTGTCGCAACAAAAGTTTGGATTAAGCAGAAATTGAGGTCTAGATAGGGCGACTCAGGGCACAACAGTCAACAAAACCGAGGTTTTCAACACTGATAATAACAGCAAAGTCGATCAAAGTGAGATACCTAATATTGTTCTGATAGTACGTCGTGTATCGAAGTATCGACTGAATCGCAAGCTTGTAGCTAGATCCAAACCAATCGATTGTATGGCGCGTTTATCGCCATATTTTTGTCCAGAACGCACAGGTCGCGTTGTAAAGGCTTGGATCTTTGATCCTAGAAATGGTCCACTTTTTTATGTGGTGTGGCGTTGTTTATGTGGCGTGTAACCCTAGTCTTCTAAGTTTACCCTATCTACTTACACAGATTACTAACCCTTTGGGAATTTTGCCGCGATTACTTTTAATGAGTATTCATTAGTTTGTAGCAACACGCAAAAGCAAATACAAAAGAAAGTAAAAACGAACAGTGAAGCGATAAATAGAGATCTTTTGCTATAACAAAACCTGACATATTCTTTCAAGTTACTTGATTTCAAGACTGAAGTTGGTTTGATGTCGCCATCAGCTGCTCTACATTAGACATGATGAGTTTACGTATCCTCCACGAACTATCTTGACCCTCCGGTCATCACTCTCACCGATCATGCCAATCTTCTATCTATAAGAGGAACCATGCGATATGGTCCCTTGAGCTGGCTCAAGTTCCCTACGTTCCGCCCCATCATCTGACTGACAACATGTTCGTTCAATCCGACTCTTTTCAGACGACAATATCTAAACTGTAGTTGCAATGTCTACACTGACCCCCCGCTTGAATGGAACAGCGGACGCCCTGACCAGAACTACTAATTACTTGGATTACCCTCTCCCAAGATTGACACCGCACAAACCATCATCTCGTCGGAGGTGAACACTTCGACTCTTTCCGGATGGCAAGAAGGGATACTACCCTAGATTCTTGGGCACATGAACGTACTTCCCACTGGCCTTGGCGCGCCACTTGGAAACGATCCGGGGTGCTTGCGGGCAGCAGGGCTTGTTTGACCCCAGAGTCTCTCTATCGAAACAAGAGCAGAACCGAGGCAGTGGAGATCGCTGCCCCACAAGAAGTGCGTTGTCTCGTTTGACGAGTAGAGTACGCCGCCATGAAGCCTGCATCTTGCATCTTGGAAAGCCATGGCCGAGCATGGCAATCGTGATACTTTGAAACCATGACCTATGCTATCCCAACAGTTGTGTCTGGCGCTCGAGAAACATAATCTTGGGCCGGTCCGTTTCAAAGGCCAGCGCCTTGTTGGCCATGGTTATGACCATGCCCAAGGGCCCGTCGCGCAGCGTCCTGTTCCCGTCGTCTTCGGCGTCGGCCACGTGCTCGTACCAGCGGTGCAGCCCGTATGCTCGGCGCAGCAGCTGCACCATCATGACCTCAATGGAGCACCAGGCACGGTCGTAGTAGTCAGTGCTGACAAGACTGATGACGGCGTTGCACTGCGCGACAAGCATGGGAAGGGCGGCGATGCCCGGGGCCGGGTTGGCCTGATCGACGCAGGCATGGTCGACCCATAGGCCGAGGCGGTCGCGGTGGACTTCGGGATGGCGGCACAGAAAGGCCTCGACGGCGGCGCAGATGCGGCGGTACTGGGTATGGGTGGCGTCATCGGGAGAGACGGAGCCGCGCGCGACGTTGATCCAGCGGTACGAGATGAAGACAATGTAGTCGACGGTGTATGTGACGCCTGGCACGCTTGTGGCAGTGCGCGTCAGGTTGTCGGCGGCGCCGGGCAGCTGGCCGATGGTGGCAAAGTCTCGGTACGGCACAAACTTGAACGAGTCAAAGTCGGCGGCGTGGGCTGGCGAGGCAGCGAGTGCGTCGGCATAGACATGGCGGAGCTGGGTAATGGTGTCTATGGTGTGGCTGGGCGAGTCTCTCTGGTCCATCTGGCGTCTGCTGAGCAGCACGGGCCTCAGCGTCTCTTGGAGCAGCTCGCGATAGCCTTTGCGTAAGCGGGCTTCGGTGCGGCGCTCGGCCAGCGCGTGGTCGGGGTCGGGCAACTGGTGGCGCAGTGCGTCGACGATTATGGCCTCGGTGGCGTCGTCGCCGTTGAACGTGCAGTAGTCGAGAGCCGTGTAGCCGTGCTCGTCGACTGCGTCGAGCCCAGGTCCAGCATTGCCCTCTTCTTCGAGAACCGTAATCAGCTCACGTAGGTAGACGCGGTGCTCGGCCGACGGTTCTTTGCAGAGTGCAATAGCCGGCGTGCAGCGACCGGCGGGCAACAGGGAGCCCGAGAGACGGGCGGCCGCCTGCGCACGACGACCGTCGGCGAGCAAGGCGCGGCCGAGAAACAGGTTTGTCAGGGCCACGTAGGTGGGGTCGGGCGAGGTCGTGGCGAGTGCCAGGGCAGCCTCAGCGACGTCGACGCCGCGGCGCGTGTTCCCAGGCACGCCGGTGGCGGCGTAGCATAGCGACAGCCGCTGCAGCCCAATGGACTCCCACATGACCAAGGTGGCCTGGGCCGCATCATCCGACACGTTGGACACCGACACCGACGTGCTGCGCTGAAGGCTGCGTGCGCGCGCGACGCGCTCTTCCAGCTGCTGGATGGCCGTGGCCAGTTGAGCTTGGCTGCGCGTGGCGTCCTCGTCCTTTTCGGCGCACGACAACTGGTAGTTGATCATGCCGAGGTTGCCAATGGCGCGGCAGGCGGCCTTGTGCGCATTGAGTTCGAGTGCCGTTGCATACTGCATCTGCAGCACGCGTCTAGCATCCTCGAGCCGGCCCATATGCCGGTAGACGACGCCTAGCTCGCCGCTGATTTCGAGGCGGTGTGCCTTTTCCGTCGCAGACTCATCCGTGTCCGTCTCAGCCAGGGCGGCTGCTAAGAAGTCGGCGGCCACGCTGTACCGCCCAAAGCGCCGGTTGGTGCTGCCGAGCTCGCCCTGCACAAGGCGTCGGTAGCGTGCCGCATTGGGGAACCCTCCCGCCGAGGTCAAGGCTAGCGCCCAATCCAGCGCTCGCAACGCTTGCTCCCACTCTGCCCGGCCGGCCAGCGCGCGCGCCTGAGCCATATGTGCCTCCCACTGCCGCACCACGTCGATCTGAGCCGCCAGCTTGCCAGGCGTCACGCCAGCGCTGTCGCGGTATTGCGTGTGCGCGTCCACGCCGACTGGCCCCAACACGCCCGCATCTTGGACAAAACCGCGGCTAGCGTCAAAGTAAAAGAGCGTCGCGTGCAGCGCATCGGGCGGTGCCTCGGACCGGTGGTACGCGGCCGCGGCGATCGTGTACGTGCTGCCCGGACCGTATGTGGCGGTGGCGAGCGGCGTTGCGCGCACGTAGCGGCCCGTGTTTTCCACCGTTGATGCCGTCTGGTGTGTCTTGTATATGATGCTAGTGTCATCAGTCGTGTCGTTGTCTTTGACCCTCACCTTGCCCGACCACACCGGCCGGTACCGCGCATGCGTGGCCGCCTCGGCGTCGTCGACCGACTCAACCGCGTACGGGTGGTCTGTGCCCTCGCCCGCCATGATCCAGCTCTGCGCAAACGGCTGGTGCGAGTGCACGGCAAACGCTTCGCTGGCCTCGGCCACGGGTCGGTTGGGCAGCCACACGTGCAGCCGGAACAGCTCGCTGATGTTGCCGTCTATAATGATACTGCAGAGCGGCACCTGCAAAAAACCCTGCGAGCTGCGCTGTGCCTCTATTTTCTCGGTGGAACCCATTAGGGCCTCGCATACCACGGCCCAGACCCGGTCCAGGTCCGCCGGCGGTATCACCGCGTTCTGGCGCGATGATTCGCACAGAAAGGCAATGGCAGCCGTGAGACGTGCAATGTGCCTTGCATATAGAATATCTGAAACATCAATATTATCATTATCATCACCCATCGCAGCAAACATAGCGTCGGCCGACGTGAGCCAAGTCTGTAGTGCTTTCTCGCTGTCGCATGATGCGATCCAACGCTCTACTCTCCGGATAGCGCTCTCTCTGGCGCATCTTATGGCCTCGACGATGCCGCCGAGAATGCGACGCAGCGCAGACGCCGAGACGGTTAGGTCGTTCATGATTTTCGTGTAGTCGTATGTGTTCTGATAACGAAACCAGACGGACACAAGGCGTAGCGAGACGCCGTTGTTTTTGTACCCAAACATGTAGAGGCTGAGCTGCACCCCGCTTTTAGGGGGCCGCCTACTTAATTTTATCGAGTGTATTACAGCAAGTTGGAAATATAAGGGAATCGGAAATCTTTATATGACCACACGACCCTGAACACTTGCATGTAAACACAATTTTGTTCACAAGTTATCATGGAGAATCAACTTATAGAAAAGAATTGTATATTCACAAAGAAGATGGGAAGGGCATTTAGAAAGACTTGTATGTAGAAGATAGGCCGGGGGGGNNGGGGGGGGGGGGGGGGGGGTCTTGTCATATGCCTTGACGTCCGCCTCGACGACTGCCTTGTCGTTGGTGTCCTCACCCGTATTGTCGCCGGAGGACGTGTTTATCCAGTGTAACTCTGGCTTCTTCTGCCTCACTAAAAATCTTCGCCAGATCAAGTCTTCTATGACCCCTCATCCAACCTATATGTCTATTTTCACCCTTCTCGAGGAAAAAAACCCAAGACACTCCCTTTCGCCTTTCGCAATGATGTCTTGTCTATGCTAAGCTCTTAGGGTTAGGATATGGCTTTGCCATTCGTATAGTAATGACTGTAAAAATCAAGAAATTTTGGACTACAGATATTGTATGTTAGTTTCAAAAATACCCCAAGAATTTTGTTAATCAACTAACTACGTAGGACGTTGAAATTGAAACAAAAGTCCGGGGAAAATTGTGGCAATACACCATTTTATCTTTCCGTATTCTTTCTCCATACTTTGTGACTAATAGTAATATCAAAACCATGACTAAGTTTCATATGGAGGTGATCACAGTTAAAAAATGTCAGTCCGTATAAGTTGGTGACCTAGCAAATTTGATTAATGCAGAAGGAATTGTACGAACAAAGTTCCCAAGCTTCGCACTCAAATAGTAATCGTGACTAAGAGATACCAGGGATCCCCTCCAAGGCTCAGCCTTTAAGTAAACATTTGTATAATATAGTTAGCTGTAGTTCGCATATTTTCTGGGGTAATTAAGTCAAGTACCTCAGTCAATGATATCAATACTTTGGATACAAATGGCTATTTTATTTTGACGTGGTGAAGTACGTATCTTCGACTGTAATATAGTTGTTCAAAATAATAAAACGGCCCTTTCCGGACTTGCCACTTAAAGTCAAAGTAGATTCTCGTCAAACCCTTTCCGAAGGATAAATCTAGATTTTTGTATCGAAGTTCGGCTTAAGAGACCTAATTGCATATTCACATAGTGATATGAGCGTACGTCCTTAAGGCTTGGCTGGATTAATGGTACTGATACATATCTTGGAAATCTGTTGGTATTCTTGAGGACTGCAAATGAAGTCGGGGTGACCGGGCCGGGAAGGGTTATCAATCATGAGGCATGCCCTTTATATGTAGGCATATTTGACAAGCACAATCTTTGAGGAAGCGCCGTTGACCGTGTATAGACGACAGTGATATACGTCTAGGGATGTATAAGGTCTATGCCTACAGAATCAGTGTACTAGTATACATATGTATATACATATACACTAGCAAGTCTTTGGAAGAATGCCGAACCAGCGGATATACTTCTTCTAGAACACTTCTATGCCGTCTTTAGGCAAAGGCAAAGAGAAGAAAGGGAGAGAGAGGGGAAGGACCGAAGGAGTTAAAGATGCACTGGCCTCCAAATATTCAGATCCGGTGTTAGCCATATGGGCCAAGACTGATTTGATCCTGCCCTGTAGATAGGCTACGATAAACAATTGGCCGTGCCGCCAAAGAACAGGATTCCAACCTGTGGTCATATGCCGTAGTTGCATACAGTTGTGGCGTTAAGTGTGAGTGGGGGTTATATAAGATATCGAGATTTACAGTTTATAATTTGTTATACTCTATTGCAGTAATGAGACGAAAAGTATTACCAGCTTAGCGTCTTGAACGATACACGAGTAGTATATTTTCAAGCGTAAAACTAGTAGCCGACCGGCCATGACCGGATCTTGTAGAGCTTTAGCCATCAAAATACGGCGTACATGTGAGACTTGGATGATCATGGGTGGGCTTGTGCGGGTACCATTTTAAGAATTTCTTGGCCCCCATGGCGTAGTGGTTATACGCCTGGCCGACCTCGCAAGAGGTAGTTGGTTCAAATCCA